>JAGDQP010041912.1:0-16729 GCA_022664845.1 Lepisma saccharinum | reverse complement strand
AAAAAAAAAAAAAAAAAAAAAAAGCCTCGTGGGAAAACTAATTTTCCTATTGATATTTTTTTGGAAAATTTCTGTTTTATTTCCCGGCCTTCAAAACCCCACTTTGAATGGTAATATCTTCATCCATTATTTGTATTTTGAAATAAATTCTATTCTGCTGACGTAGTAAAAGTACAGCGAATATAGAATATACACTAAAATTACGATTATTATTTGAGGAGGACGGAGCACTACAATTATGAATATAGTACGATCAATTTTCGCTGAAGTTATGTATGTGTATTTTATAACATTTATATTTAGGGAAGCTGTGTTACATGGTGCTGTTTCCGCCAGTTTAATTATTTTCATATTTATATTAGATTACAGTATATATATATATTAGTCCCAGCGATATTCGATCCACTACTGGATGAGGCCCTTCTCTGGAGAGAGGAGATTGGCCTACTATACTCCCACACTGACCAAACGTGTTGGGAGAGGAAACCTCCCAGTGTGCTCGACACTATGTTTTATTCAAAGCAGCTCCCCAACTGCAACAGGATGCCGGGTGGGCATTGTTCCAGACCCGTATGCCTTAAAAAAACCTTTGCAACGCCGGAACGGAACCGTGGTTCTCAATCCGTAGTCAGTAATGCTAACCCCTAGACCAGCTAAGGTTGTCATATATATAAGTACTTGTACGTGTTCATTAGCTACACCCGCAAACTTCTGGGGTGAGCCTTCACGTCAAGAAAGGCGAGAGACCCCTCGGACAGATTTTAGAAATATGCACATTTTTGCAGCTACGAACTTCCGAAAGCTTGGAAAAATGAAATTTAGAGATTTACATATCTAACAATAAAATCGGAAGGGCTTATGCGGCGTAGAATCGTCAAATATTTTAATCTTGCTCTATTACAAAACGTATATTCCGAAACGGTGCGATAATTGCGCAAGGGATTTCTGAAAGGTCATTGTAGTAGATTTCTGACGTAGAGGTAGGTCGCAGTGAGCATGAATTAATGACTTCTCGCATAAAGAAAGTTGATATACGTCATCCTAAGAATTCAATCGGACAATGAAATTCAGCCAATTGATAAAGAATAAAACTTTGTATGGAATTTTCCATTTTCTACTCCTGCTTGTTCTGCAACTGAGCATTTTTTAATGAAAATCTTTCCGCATATATAATCTACTTGAGATATCTTTTTCGCGCAACATTGTTTTCTCTTGGAAAGCCGTTATGCTCATTCTCATTTTAACCAATCGTTACTTCAGAGCGTTTCTGGGAATCCCATATTTGCTTTGAAAAATCCTTGTGCTCCTATGCGCAATTTTGAGATATGCCCTTTTCGGAAGTACAGATTAAAAATCTCTCAGTGTGCTACATTGGATCACCTCTACTGTGCGCGGTGTTTGAAATATAAATATCTAAAATTCATTGTCCCACGCTTTCAGCAACGTGTAGCTCCGAAATTATTAAGAATTGTAACAGGAAAGTTCATCTTGTTTGGTGTGAGGAATGACCTCCTCATATTTGTGGTGTATTTCATAGATATTCGTAGTCCACAAGTTAACGTCACACATTCAAATCGGCAATGGATAATCGCGTGGGATTGTAGTCCGCAGTCGAATGTCTTTGATTCTTTCACAGCTTTACCAGATGGCGATATGGTTCCTTGATCAATGCCATGACCACTATTTCTCCCATTCTCGCCGAAGTTGTTCTGGCCTGCGCCAAAGATATCTAGTCTGTAAAAGGTTGTTATTTCTGAAACAAAACACAAGAACGATGAATCATGTAGACATGGTTGAATTCGATTTCGTTCTCAAAATACATGGTTTACAACTTGAAATAAATAACAGACTCCAAAATAAATATTTTGTAAGAAATGAGAAAGAAAGCAATAAAACAAAAGTTTTGGGAAGTAAATTAGATTCAAAATTATATATACTAAGAGCTAAGTTGCAGTGTGGTAATGTTGACAGCGTGGTAATGTTGACAGCGTGGTAGAAACAGTACTTTTCAGTTACTTGGACCTATTTGATATTTCGTATTAACGATGTGCAAAACTTTGTGTTTGGATTTAAATTTGATGTTTACAACATATCGAATACAGCGACCCATTTTATGTGAAGATAAAGTAAGTCTTATGACATTAGTAAAATTGCGACCGTTTACATAACATTTTAGCCTTTAATATCCACAATGATATGCTAACGTTCTGCCACTGAACTCTATTTGATATTTCGAACTAATAATATGCAAAATCAAAAACAATATGAAATGTTTCGATTTAAATGTGATATCTACCACATATCATTTCGTGTGAAGATATAATAATTCTTATGGCGTTAGTAAAATCTGCGACCGTTTACATAGCATTTTAGCCTTTAATGTCCACAATTATATCGTAATGTTTTGTTGCTTTGAGCATGACGTTTACGTAGAGTCAAATAGATACCCGGCTTTGTGGGTATTTGCACATCACCATTTTTATTACAAAATAAGTATGAATTCGATAAGTGAACAAAAATTGTGTCTCGTAACAGAGTACTTTACTGTTTTTGAAGAGTTACGTGAGAAATTTTTCATTGGTATGTTAATGATTTTGCGTTGTGTTTTAGGTAGGCCTAATTTTAAACATGATTTAGATATATGCTTAGTGACTTGAACTCAGGGTATGATATGAAAACAGTTTCTTTCGGTTGAGACAAGCAAATTTCGATTTTAACCAACTCCAGGGCAATATATTAAGCTCTACTTACAATGCATTAATGATTTGTCCTTTTTTTACATTTCAGGGACGCTCAACATTGGATTCATAATGGAAATGTAAAGAACCAATCTAGGCAAACTATGTCCTAGAAGAGAAATATTGCATGTGAGCTACTTGATGTCGATTATTGAATTAAATAAGAAATATGGATTCTAATGATAGTACAAAGTTCGACTGCTCCAATGTCTTTCAAGTGAAAGACGAGAAAATAGAAGTTTCGGATACTTTCATTGAGGTGTGTGTAAGTACATATCTAAGCTATTTTGATGGTCAGTGGTTCATAAGATTCATATACAAAGCTTTTACTAAATAGTATTGTCAGACATGCCATATCTTCTGAGATAGTTTTGTATTCTATAGCTCGAAGTTAAGTGCCGCCTGTCCAACGCGTATTTACGCATTGTTTACATTGTATGTTAGCACCAGGATTGAACAATTTTCTCTTCAATCCCTCAATGTATTAATAAGAGAAGCATCGCACTTGAATTTGTAATCTCAGAAGTAACAACAGTCTATCCTAAAATAAAACATCACAATGTAGGAGCATTTCATTTTAATATAATTGTACGACGCGACTCTGCGTTCGTGCTGCGACAAACAGCTACTAGTAGAACATCGTAGTACAACGTAGAATTGGAAATATCCTCGATTTAGTACTACGACTGCCAAATTTCATGGTGTGCGTGGTCCATTCTAATACAATACGATGACATTGTAGCGAGCTGCTACACCCAGTTATGTCCATTGAACCGAAAGAGGTACTGGCTTGTACTTTCCCAGATTAATTTACTATTCCTCTAGTGCCAATTCCGGATGAACAAATACAAAGGTATGTTCCTCTTCGTGATATATGTATTATGTACAGCTGCTTTCCTATTTCCAGAGGTATTTCGATTCTTTTTGCAGTGTTTTAATGAAAATGTGTACCCTTCAAACACCTAGAAACGTAGGTAATCGGCTTTGTACCGTTTTAAAGCATTTCACGTTTAAGTTATCTGCTATTTGTGTTTGTCATAATTTTCGCTCGCCCGGAACGTTTGGCAGTTTTACAATATCCTTCCAGCTTCCTTTCACGCACTCGAAAGTGTTTAAGTTAGCGGCTACTGTCCTATTAATTATTAAACCTACTAACGTTACGCCTCACGATTTCACCTCACTCTAAGACCTACAGGTGTGCAGAAAGCGATGTGTCGTTCACAAGTGGTTCTTTTGTTTACTGATACACATCACGTAGGTCATATGTCTGTGAAACAATGTCAATCATATATCGTAGCTGGACATATGATTCTTTTTGTAAAGTGTGTGTATATTTTGGTTTTAGGTTTAGGTTAGATGGAATGCAGTACTCGCCGACCTAATTTCAGCACAGTTTTTCAATGCTCCCTCATATCCTAGCTTATAGTAATAACATTTTATGTTTCAGTCACTTATTGAACTTTCCCATCTATTTGGAAATTGGAAATGGTACTCAGCCTTTGCCCAAAACTAGCACTGTTAGTAGTGAAACATACTTCGGTCCAATCTGCAATGCCCTGGCTTTATCAAAACTATTGGAATATTAGTTTAAAGATCATATAACAACTACTTTAGGGATAATAAACAACTAAAACCATAAAGTCAGGATTTTGGTCTAACAGTAACACTAATACTGTGTTCATGCACTCAAGGGAAGGTTTTCGTGACGCCTTGGATCATGGAAATGCAACAACCGTAGTACTTTTGGATTATAGGAAAGTTTTCCAGTTTGTTCACTACGACGTCATGATTGCTAAGTTTAAACCTTTCTTTAATTTTCTCTGAAACATCACATCTTTGAGGCATTCGTTCTTGATCGGCTGCGAATATTTTGCCTTTTCTAATAAAAAATTATCATCGATAAGAAAAATTTTATATGGTGTCCATCAATGTAGTATATTAGGTCATTTTGTGATATATCTGATGAGCTTCAAATTTCGATTTTAGCCATCAGTGCTGTATTATGGAATAAATAAAACGAATCAAGATCTGAAAAGCTTGGTTAAATGGTCAATACACTACTCGTGCATTAACTCAAGAAAATCACAAACTATGCTTATAGCGTCTAAGTACATTCGTTGCCATATCGACTGTAAAATATTACCCTCCTTTATCATAAATACTACACCCATTTCTGTCCAGTGTTCGGTACATTGAAAGAACTTAATATTGGATCATAACTCATCTGCCAATGATCCTGTTAATCACGCATGTAGCAAGACTTTCGCCTCTTTGTACTTTTTACATGCTATAAAAACGTTCTTAATTATTTCGGTTAGATTGTGTCTGTCTGTGATGTTAGTACTGTCAGGATTGACTACGGTGACGTAGTATAGTCATACCTCACGCGTAGTTGGTCAGAAGTCTGCACCAACTCCATAATGCCTACGTTCGATTCATTTTATACTTAGATACTATGATCACCTTTTCTCCTACTTTAATAATTCACAATCCAACATTTTGAGATGAAGTTTGTGATGTCTTAGATTTTTCTTCTGTGTTTATATAATTGGAAGATGCTGATTACGAAACTGAACTTCGTTTCACGCTAACATATCAGGTTTCTTCGGAGAACGCGCCCAATCACGGGAGAATGACGAAAATTGTGTATTGTAAAAAATATATAGAAAGTTGGAAACTCGAGATAAATAGAATGTTCAGGGTGATTTGAAATCGGAAATGTGCGTAGATGTCCAAAATATAATTACTTTTTTCTGTAGCACATGTATTTTTTAATCTACAGCTAAATTAGACATATAAGTGTTGAAATCTACATACACGTATGTATTACATAAACAAAAATGGAAACCCCTACGTATCAATACGTCAGTTTTACCCTTGGATATTTATATTTATATGGTAAATATATAAACACATATCTGCAATGCTTTAATCACCATTGGTATTGTTTTTTGTAGTATTTATAGTGCCAGTAGTAATACTTATAGACGTACTTTACCAAATACGTTAAAATACTTGGTAAGTACTATAGTAGCAAATATACATGTAACACAGATGCATAAATGAAAGTAGTTCAGTTGTTTGTAGCACCTATCGAAGCAATAACAATGGATACACAAACATACACATGAAACACAAATCAATAAATGAAACTAGTTCAGAAACAAAAGAATGCAAAGCGTCACTCCCTTTTCAGAAGAAACAAAAATCAGCAGGCATGTTAATATTCCACCTTCCCTGATATCTTTTCTCCATGAGTTTAACTGTCTGGTGGAATCTCTCCCCTTGTTCCTCACTGAACTGTCCCAAGTTACTTATGAAATAACTCAAGTGACTATGCAGAAAGTGTAGCTTCACACTCATGTTACATTCCAATCGTCGGAAGTGTAGTAACATATCACTGACCAGCTCTTCGTAGTTTTCAGCCTTGTTATTACTCAAGAAGTTACTGACTACATTTTTAAAACTTGTCCACGCAAGCAGTTCAATTTCACCCATCGCATTCTCAAAACCTGGATCCATCATCAACTTCCATATCTGTGGCCCTGTAAATACTCCTTCCTTCCGTTTCTCCTCTGTTTTGGAAACTTGTCAGAAATGTATTTAAAGCATGCGCCATGTTTGTCCAAAGCCTTCACGAATTGTTTCATAACCCCCAACTTTATGTGTAAAGGCGGAAGTAAGACACTAGAAGGTTCCACTAACGGTACATGCAGAACATTTTTCTCACCAGGGACGAATGTAGTTCTGGGTGGCCACAGCTGTTGCTCCCAGTGAAGGGATTTCGCCCTGATGTCCCATATATATAGTAAGCAAGGCGTTTTTAGGTAACCAATCTGTGGCCCCAGCAATAGACCAATAACCTTGAAATCACAACACAAAAGCAATTTGTGTTCACCATACTTCACATTCTCCAACAAACACTGCATACTCTCATAGTTTTCCTTCGTTACTACCGAATGTGCCACAGGGATCGATGGAAATGTGTTTCCGTTGTGAAGAAGAACTCATTTTAGACTTGTTTTATTGGAATATATAAACAATCTCCTATCAGCAACATTGTATTCTATTCCAAGGTGATGCATTAAACCATTTACGTTTGAACATTACACCATACAGTCAGACTCTGAAAAGAAGGGCAAGAGCTCCTGTTCACGATGCCTGTACCATGCAAAATATGTTCCTGGCGCGAGTAAGTTCTTTGACTTATAGTAGGGCCCAAAAACTATGATTTTCCTTTCGTTAAATTAAGGTTCCTGACTAGGTTGTTGAGTTCACTCTGTGTAAACTGATGACTGTTTTCCGTGGTCCCTACCGGTACATAAACATCGGATAATGTTTGACCTTCATCTTCCATGTCGGAGCTACTGTCATGGTTGTCAGGTGGAACAGGGATGGGTAAATGTTCGTCATGTGGAACAGGTCTAATTGCGGACGGAAGGTTGGGATACAGAATGTCCTTTGCAGTTTTGATACTATGTCCTTTAAATTTCACAAGACAAAAGTAGCAGTCAGCGCCCTCTGATGTCTCCAACCCATAGGTGTGGCGAACGTCATAGATTTCTTAACACCTTTCATCCACAGTCGTAATCCCTTGACACAAGACCGACACACAATGTGAAGCGCAAAACTCTTTTCTTGGTCACCGATATCCATACCAAAGTACGCCCGGTATGCTTCACAAATTTACTTATCTTTTGTCGCTCTTTTTCAATAACATAAATGCCACAAATATCTGGTGTAGTAAAAAGTAATCCATTATTTTTGCATGACATTGAAGGCTTGACTTACTATAATTAGAATGATCCGATTTAGGTCACATATGCGCCGTTTTGTTCGATAACGTGTTGCCATTTGGAAGGTAATATCATGATGCCTCTCTCATAGAAGCCCTTGTCCCTATTGGCAAAAAATTGAGACAGTCGATTTTCACAAGCCTCTCTTGAAGCGAATTTTTCACCAGCAAACGTGTTCGTCATGGACAGGAACAGATGGTAATCACTCGGTGCCAGGTCCGGACTATAAGGTGGATGCATAAGAACCTCCCAACCAAGCTCCCGGAGCTTCTGGCGAGTCACTATCGATGTGTGTGGCCTGGCGTTGTCCTGGTGGAACACAATGCCTCTAATATTAGCCAAAGCTGGCCGCTTCTGGGCGATTGCTGCCTTCAGACGGTCCAGTTATTGGCAGTATAGTTCCGAGTTAAGGGTTTGCCGTAGGGGAGCAGCTCATAGTAGATAATTCCCTGCCAACCCCACCAAACACACAGCAAAACCTTCCTGGCCGTCAATCCTGGCTTGGGCACCGGTTGCGCCGGCGCACCGCGCTTCGACCACGATCGTTTTCGCGTGACGTTGTCGTAAGTGATCCACTTTTCATCACCAGTCACCAACCGCTTCAGAAATGGGTCGCTTTTGTTGCGATTCAGCAGCGATTCGCAGATGGAAATTCGGTCCATGAGGTTTTTTTTTGCGTTAACTCGTGTGGCACCCATACATCAAGCTTCTTTGTGTATCCAGCGTTATGCAAATGGTTCCACACGGTTATCTGTGCAATGTTTAGCTCTTGGGCAATCGAAACAGTGCTTATATGACGGTAGGACGCGACAATGTCCATGGTTTTATCGACATTTTCGACACTTGGCCTTCCAGTGCGTGGTACATCTTTGACGTCAAAATTACCGGCACGGAATCGACGAAACCAAAATTGCGCGTGATTGGCTGTTACAGTATCAGGACCATAAACACTATTCACATTTGCAGCCGCCTGGCTTGCGTTTTCGCCTTTATCGAAGAAAAATTGTAAAATATAGCGTATTTTCTCTTTGCTAGTGTCCATGTTGACGCGCGCTCACACAACACTGAGTCAACTCATCACAACTATCTGAACAGTGTTTGTAGTACGCAATCTCATCGTTTGAACGCCATCTCGTTGAACCCGATCGGACTTATACAACGCGAGATAGAGATCACTGAAGCCATGTATTGGCAAAATAATGGATTACTTTTTACTACACCAGATATAACAAGATGAATTTGGGTGATTTACGCAACCTCGATACGCCATGATAAAACATGTTCTTTTATAACAATAACATGTTCTTTATAAGAAAACACCTACATCGCTGCTGAACAAACAACAACAGTTCCACACTTTACTTATGTCTGCTATACTGTTTTCACCTGACGTCTCGGCGTTGTCACATTTTGCGCGGTTGCCAAATGTATGTTTCGTATGCACCAAACACTATTGTGTTTATTTCTCAGTCAACATGCTTTTTTTTTTTCCAAAATTGTGGAAAAACCTGATGTGGTAGGGAAAAAATGATTACGTATTAGAATTCAGGAGAAAAAATGGCATCAGAATCAGTTTTTACATATGAGTCATAAATTTCATGGATGATTGTGATAATTGAAGATGTCTTTGTTTACGTGAATTTCATTTTATATATCTTATCCTACTATACAGTCCTAAAACAACTCTGCTATCTTTACTCACGCTTCGAACAATTATGTGATTTTTATGAATTAGAAACACAGTTTAGCAAGTGTACCCTCCTTTCAATTTCACGGCATAGCTCAAGCTTTGTCTCTAAATCCTTCAAATTAATATGTTCGATGGTAACATTCCTTGGAAGTATTAAGACAGTGCTATGTTGTACTGGGATGTAACCGGAAATTGCGTACTTCAGTCTAAGTATATTTCACAAGTTGTACGTTTTACAACAATAGAAATTCAAGGAATGAAACTCCTTTATTGTGTGTTTAGTGTATGGTGTACAGCAGTAAATTTTTTGCTGTAGTAACTTTAGCGTACGATTATGTCAGAAGCTTTAATTTAAAGCATTTCTATAATAAATCACTTTACGTTGGTTAATAGAAAAAAAATAATATGAGATACACGTCTTAATTTATCTTATATTAGAAAATCATTTCATGAAAGGATGCTATAATATTCTCAGTTGCATTTTAAAACCAGTCCTTTATTCAACTTTTTTATTTTGGTATAATACTTGTTTTACTTGATAAAAATCTTACGAATTACATAATTCTACTACGTACAACGCAACAATGTAAATATTATTCGAATGATCTTCCAGCAAACTCACATTGGTTATTCTCCTGTAGAATACAAAAGAAGACACATGCTTATCAGTTATATACGATTTTTTTTATTATTTCGTGTTCCTTCAAATTAAGAACAACCAAATTTCATTTAAATTTCTTTGTCTCTTTATCTTTAAATACATATTTATACTTTCACATGCACAATATTCTATACTTTTGCAAATATTTCTGGTAAAAACATGATAATAAAGACCATCGAGAATAAACAAATACTTAATGCGTTATTGGCCGTGAATATCATAAAGAAACGAACTCTGGATATTTTAGATACTACTATAAAGGATCTGATGCTGCATGGTACCGTCTGCTTTATCCAAAATTACACAACCAAAAATAGTTCAGATGTGCCGCACGGAATTACCCGAAGGAAATACACGATTCCCAAGAGAATGCTGAAGTAAAAATGGGTAGAAATAGACATGAATAGGAATACTTCCCAGCGGGTAACATCAATTCGTTTTTGCCAGGTCTATATCACAATATATTTCCTTTCCGCAACTTTTTTTTAATTGAATGCATCGTTCAAAAATAAACAGTAGTAAAAATTAATTCATTTAAATTTAATTTTGTGTTATTAGTAGAATACGGTTGGCTAGCGGATATTACGTTTATCAACGTCACTCGTGCCCAAACTTGTCTTACTCGTGCTTGTGCATATATGTGTGTGTGAGAGTGTTAGATAGAGTAAGATAATTTGTAAGTACGCATAATTAGTTCCTTAATGTACTATCTTAGTTAACGTGGCTGCATTTGGAGAGTCATAAGAATGACAACGCCCATTACGTGATAAGCAGATGTGTTTATTAATTCAGCTCTACACTGTGCACGTGATACTCGTAAATTGATGTTTAGTACACAATTTTTATTTGAAGTGTTTCCCCAGATCAACATTCTTCGATATTAGTAACGGATAGTTTCTTATATTGAACGATATTTTTATCCAACGTCGGTCAATATCTGATAGTAAACATTTTTACCAATATTCCGATATTGATTGCTGATAAGAATTTACTGTGTTTTTAAACGAAAGTATGTACATTTTTACGGTAGTTTTTTAAAAATAAATTCGATTTTTATTATATATATATATCTGTTATTTCAATGGTTGTCTTATTTTCGTGTCTCCAACCGTATTTGAAAATTTTCTTACTTGCCGTGACCGGATTTTGAAACTGCGATCTTGTGGATTTGTGTGTTGTCTGACCAACTCAGACACGGATCCTTGCACGAAGAATAGAACGTCAAATATGCATTTCGTTAACCCATACATGGAATATGGTGACATTGATAGACTCCACTACACAGTGACTTAAGCAGGGCTTGTTGAGGTTTTTAGACATTTTCAATAGCATTATAGCTACATCGAATATTATAGCTGTAAAACTAATTTAATATGCAAAAATTTTACACGTTCCTCGGATGAAGTAGGAACGTTTCTTATATCTGAGAAATATGTTTGAATATCAAAGCTTGTCTTAATCGGTGTTTAATATGAACGCCAGCAAATTACGGTCTTTGTGACATTGGCGCTGTATCGTCCGGTTATCGATGTGCTTTTAGAGTTATAAACTTTAGCTAAGTGAAATCATACATGTGAATTTAAACACAGATATTGTACATATAAAATAATAAAGGGTCTTAAAAATAATTTCAGTGATTAGCCTGTTCCTACTCTGATCAATATTTACCAACGTTTGAAGCTAATGATCTGAGCCACGAGTTATTACACTGTTTCTAAAAGTGCCATTTATTGGTTTGTAACTACATTATATTTTTAAACAGCTATGCAGCTCGACCGATATAAAGGCCGAGAATAATGTAGATCCATTATGCTGCGACTTACCAATTTTATCGACTGAGAAATCTTTATTCGATGCCAATATATGTGAATGTAAAAGCGAGTGGTCAGAGGAAAACAGCGAGATAAAACAGGAGCACGAATCTGAAAGGACATTAGCATATTCGGCAGAGCATTTCGAGAATCCTAAAGTTTCATTAAAGGTAAGTAGTTAGAAATATTATTAATTACATTAATGCTTCATATAAATACATTTTGTTCTCAGCTTCTATGAGGTTATTGCATAGTGCATTGTTTAAATGGATATTTTCATATGCTTCTCTCATCTTTTCGTAAGATTCTACTTCATACAACGTTTCAACAATGTAAATGAATATAGCTTTAATATTAAAAATAATTGTGATTTGCTAGATTTTATTTAAACACTGTGTGCATCTAAGACCCAAAAATCAATAAATGGCCCATTACTATTTGATTGATATTCTAATTTTAGTATTTATTGATGTAATTGATATTTTTCAACGAAATTGAAATATATATTATTCTAACTTATGTATAGCATTTATTAGGTACTCCAGGTATGAATTATAATAATATAGATATAACATTTACTTTTCATACAGTCCTCAAATTGAAGTGAATTCTAATGTTTTACAAGTTTTTAAATGTATATACGGTGTTCTTTAGTAGGTATAAGCATTGTCTTTATGAAAGTTTTGACTAAAATTAAATAATAGTTACTATTCCCTGTGCGAACCATAAATTCTCCGTAGCCTTCCCAATGGAGAAAACAGGTTCGGTCCTCCGCTCGGCCGTCGCCGGTCAGGGTCGGGCCGCATTCGGTTCCCGTTCGTCGGGCCGATAACGCCAAAGGCAGCAAAAACCTTCCAGAAAAACGCTCATTTTGGCCGGCGTCGGCCCGACCATTTCCCGACAGTCACAGTCGGGCGTTAGTCGGCGCAGCTAAGACGGCTCGCATATGGATATAATAAACGTGTTTAGTTGGTCAAAACAAAACTAAACATGAATGCTGTTTATTCGTATACACACAGTTAGTTTCATTTTATCTGTTTCTCTCATCATGATTTACTGTATTAATTTTCCAACATTAAATAATGCTAGTGGCTGATGTGGGGTTCGAACACAGGAACGTTCTGCACTTCTCGTTGGTAGCTCGTCTTCTTATCCACTCATCCATGGATCCACGTTGTGAAATCGTTGCTGCTCTTTTACGGTATTTGTATTAACAGGCAGTCTAGAATGGAGTTGCTACGCGTTGTTCACCATCATGTATAAAATCAAACTAAAGAATACTTTCCTTTTTCCTTTCTTATGTGCAGTTTTTCTTCTTTAACACCTTGATCATCACTGCACTATTTAAATTTGTATCTCTCAATAAGTGTAATATGTCGCCATAGAAAATACACATAAAGCGAAATCTGTCATAGATTAACGCCCTACTAACGAAATTAAGTGTTCGTTGAAATATAGTTTAAAATTCAATGTTTCCAACATGCAAACGAGAACATGAAAAATGTAGTTTATTTCATTGTATTTGCTTGCTTTGTATTTTTTTATATTTTCACTACAGATCTCTGTAATAAGACGAATGAAATTAAGCGATACATATGTTTTAATGTAATCAGCATATTTTAATATTAAAGAGCCCTCGGCGAGAATTCGGCCGATACAAATGCTTCCGCCCACATTTCAACCGTCGGTGCAGAGTCGGGTTCAAAACAAGTGCCGAGTGAAGCCCGACGATCCTAACTGACATTTGACAATTGATTTTTTAATCTCTATAGTGAAGAAATTAATGACTATTGTAGATGTATCGTGACTGTCACTGATTTTAATTGCAATTATTATCCGCAGACTGTCTCAGATATTCGGTGGCCAACATTCTTTTCGACTATTCTTGCCGTCATATTCCCGCCTTGTCAGGACATGGTCGACATTTACCTCAATCCCGACCAAATCCCAATCCGATAGTCGGGACAAGGGAGGCAAAAAACTTTTCCACCGCTTTGTCAACCATTTTCACAAAATGTCCTGCCGTGATTGGTACTATCTGTCAAGAAGGTAAATTCATGTTTTCCGCTGGCTTGCATCCTGCCCCTTGTTGCTATGAGAAAAATATCTACACATTATCGGTTATCCACCTCGTCTTTTAATCGAAACAAACTGTGCTTTATAGGCTATATTTTTCAACAAAATCATTCAATACTTACTTGTTGTTGCAATATACGCAGAAGTCAATAAAGCACGATTAGAAGCAGCATTTTTTTGTTACAAGACAGGAGTTCTCGTGAACCAGTTTGTTTCCAATAAATAATGTGTTGCTCATCACCACAAATAGCAAGCCTCTGTAGTCTGATGATTAGTGTGCTGGATTCTCACCCATGAGTTCGCGAGTTCAAATCCTGGTTGGGTGAATTTTTTTAGTTCAAATCCTGGCGAACACAATATTTTGTTTTTTAATTTTAATTCAAATTACTGCATTTTTTAAATAATATAGTTTAACCATCTAGAATAAAATATATTGATGTAGAACACAACAACGTTGACAATAATAAGAGAAATACTGCACTTTAGACTGTTGAGAAAGACAGTTGAGTAATACATGGGATAAATTTTCAGGACTTTTAAATTCTGACTTTAAGCTGCGATACTTAAGGTCTTAAGTTGAAATCTCAGAACATTTTTTATTTATTTTTTCTGACTAAGATATGAAATAAGGAGCTACTCGCAAAACATAAATATTTATGGTAATATATTTTAATTAATTTGTATTAATATGAGTGGGTGGAGAGAGTATCACTTCTCTTCTAAAAATACGAATAGGATAAGCATTAAAGAAAATAATAATCCTTTAAAGATCTTTATGTGCCGTGCAAGTGTAAAAGACCGTATCTGCACATTCGACCGAAATAGGGTTGTTTAATAAAAGGTCAATGTCTGTTAACTTTGCAGACACGGCTATTTGCTTTTGGACGTGAGTTTTCCTCTAAGAAATCGAAGGGTTTCACTTCTTATATACTACAAATGCGAGTAAAGACCATTGAAAATAACAAAACGAAACCGCTTTCCTATGGAAAACAAAAACAGCAACGTTACTTCTTCTCTACTAAAAATACGGGTGCTAAGAGCAAGAATGAAGTTAAAATAAAAACTATTTTTTTTAATAAAACAATTTATGTAACTTCCCGCTATTGAAATGGCGAGCTGAACTAACTCGGTAGCCGTGTGGGCTAGAGACTGGGCCGCAGTTCATGAAGTTGTGGGCTCGAACCCTGCCTGGGGCATTGATGTTTGTGTATTTTAAAGCTACATGCCATTCATATCGTCCTGACGGGCCAAAGCCCATAGTTACTAAAATGGCCCATATAAAATAAAATTTTCCGAATTTTTTAATAAAATGGGTTTAATAATTAAGAAAATGGTAAATATATTGAAACAAAGCCTCCTTTCGGATGCCGGAACAATGACATATGCCTTTATCGAAATGCGAATAGAATAAGCATTTATGAAATTTAAGTTATTTTTTACAGTTATTTGATTCTCATATTCTATTTGTTTATCTTTAGGAATGGAAATAGTGCATCAGTTTGGAATTCAGACAAAAGATAGTTTGATTGTTTTTAAGACAATAGAAGGAAAAATGACCTGAAATTTAAATGAACATTTATTACTCAATGAAGCAGAAGAAATCAGGCACCGCTTATCTTGATTGAGCTTCTCCTTAGTCACACCAAGAAAATGCAGGAATTGTATTAATACGTTTAGGTCCTAGTGATTCCTTCCCTTTCTGCCCCCCACCCTATTTCGGCCGGAGACAACATGCGTAAAGGCCATAAAATATTTGATTCAATGCAACAAATCAGCCACCGAGGATTATATAATAAATGCATATATGTAGAATAAAGCATAGGAGCGGTACTGCATATTATATTCAGTCGCCTTGTCTTCCAATTTGAACAAATTACTGTCTGTAATCAAAAGTGGACTAAATCATGAAGCACTCGTTTATTTCTTTTTGCAATACACGCAGAATTACATAAACACCTTGAAAGGAAAAAAAATAGTTACGAAGCAACACTATAAAATTTAGTTTCATATGAAGAAGGGTTTCGTGTTAATCTGAGGAAGATTTTCCGGTGGCGTTCTAGTTAACATAGCATAAAACCTCTAAAACGTGAGGTTATGTGTTCGAACCTAGCCAACAAACTATGTGCTTTTAAAGAAATTATAGATTTTGTTTCGCAAGTAATAAAACGTAAGTTTAAGACTTCAGACAAACATGATTGAAGTTGGAACTAAATTTGACAATACTAATACATGTTCTACACTTATAAGGGTCATAAGGAACAGAAAAAGAGGTAGAGAGTTCAGAGGTATTCATGGGATAAAGGATTTCATTCTTTAATACAAGCTAATTAAAGATTTTAAGATATGTTTCTAGACTCAAACTATAAATTCTTGTTTGTTTGTGACGAAATGTTTGCACAATTGAATCCATGCAGTATAAAAGAATAAAACGCTGTTAAACGCTTATTTTTCTAACACCTTGGAATCTGCTCTAATGATCAATTTCACGGAAAATCTGTGTTAGGCAGTGTTAAAAGCAGTACCCTGTATTGAGTGTCTGAAGATTTCCCCCCAAACTACCTTTTTGTATTGTTTGCGAGTTGCCATTCGGGATTGATCAGTCATCCTCAGACGGGCAGCCGGTCGGCACCTGCGGAGCTTGGGCCCGGGTCCTGCTGTGCAGGCGGTCGGCGTGAGATGCGGATGCTAGCTGGGATGCGGCCACTTGTTGTTATGGGCACTTACTGAGTTGCGGCCATGCGAAGACGCTGTCATGTTGGTGATTGGATACCAATTGTTGATGACACAGCCTTCGTGGAGTGCAGCAGCTGCAGCTCTCTGCTTTGGGAAAAGGCTAATTTTGGCTAGCGGCACCTGGGATGTGGCCACTAGTCTGAAGCAGACCACGTAGACTGGAGGCACTGCAGGTCCAGCGTTTTGCATGATTCAACACAGGCACTTGCTAAAGGATGCGATTC
>JAGDQP010041910.1:0-16729 GCA_022664845.1 Lepisma saccharinum | reverse complement strand
ATTAACTCCGCAAATTAAACCTCTGTGGAATGAGGAAAGAAAAAAGAGGCTGAAAAAATGCAACGAAACGCAGCGGTAAAAGGTCGCCTGAATAGAAAACTCTCCAGCGTAGTTCCCGTAGCCGAGGGGCTTAAAGCATGTGGTTAGTATAACTTCGATTCCGATGAGGAAGAATTCGAATCCACGAGCGGATTTTTAGCCTTTTCACAGTCACGTTGGAACGTTCATTTCTTGTTCTCTACGGATTGGGAAAGATGTTCATATTCAAGATTGCGTTAATTAGCAAATGCGATGTTCGAATAATAAAGAACAGAATAAAGACAACGCGGAACATCCAAAACGAACTTATGATCTAAGGACGGGATCTACAGTTTCTGGAAAAGTGGGATCTGAATAGGGGTGCTCGGAATTCCGAAGTCAATTCCCGAATGTCATTTTCTAAGATTCGGAATTCCGTAAGATCAGGATGTCGGAATTCAAGCGTCTTCTTTCACCGCTGAGTTTCTAGTATTTTTCAGCCTTAATTTGCGGAGTTAATATTCCTGCTAAGCGACTTCACTCATTAAGCCCTTTCAGAAACATTAACGGCCTAGAAAACTGGTGTACTGATTGGCAACTTAATCTCAACCCCTCACAATCTGCAGCTACTACGTTTACTTTAAAAACAATCATGTCATCCTATCAAGTATGCAATCACATCATATCTTGGGTTTAACATTATCAAGATCTTGGCGTTGTGTTTGACAGTACATTCACCTTTCTTAATCACATTTGACTACATCATTTCCAAAGCAATGAAAACCCTAGGTCTGATTCATAGGTTCACTGATATTACTAACATACTTGTACTTAGAACGTATTTCCTAAGCTGTATTTTGCCGATTATTGATTATGTCTCTCCTATTTGGTCCATGGCAAGTGACAGTAGGCTCTCAAGGTTAATGTAAACCCAAGATCTCCAACAAAAGATGGCAGCACTATCTCCGGATATGTCTAATGTATTTTTATTGTTGCACGAAATGTCAATGCTGCTCCTACAAATTCAAGCCTAGAGAGTTCAAACTTTAACGGAAGATAGTTCATAACCAATTCAAGAGTTCTATCCTCAAAAGGGATATCCATAACTACAGTGAAGCGACTTCAACAATGAACAAAAATCGGCACGGATAGAACTCTTGAATTGGTTATGAACTTTCTTCCCTGAAAGTTAGAACTCTCTAGGCTTGAATTTGAAGGAGCAACATTGAAATTTCGTGCAAGGATAAAAATATATTAGACATATTTGGAGATAGTGCTGCCATCTTTTGTTGGAGATCGTGGCTTTACATTACCTTAAGGTTGGAAAAATTAATTAATTTCTTCATACGTAAATAATAGATCCCTTCCTTATCTCCCCTATCTAAAACTGATATTCTTTGTAACCTTCAAGGAAATGATTTCCCTACTCGCCGTAAACTTTCCGATCTTAGATTTCTTTTATAACATAATGAATGGTAATGTCTGCACAAATGATGATCTCCTATTGTTTCAATTACGTGTTCCGAGAGCTAATAGCAGTTGCAATTACTACTTTTACATCAGAACTCCAAGGTTATCTTTAGAAAAGGAATCATTCCTAATCAGACCTTTCCAATATTCTTCCTAATCAGACTCCAAATATATTAATAAGCACAGGTCGAAACCTCAACTTATTAATGTTGGAGTACCACAAGGTTCAATCCTAGGACCAATACTGTTTCTTCTTTAATAAATGATATGCCTGACCAAATTACAGAAGCTAAACTTATTTTACATGCAGACGACACGAACGCCATAAATAAGATTCGAATCAGCCACAATCCAAGACAAAATTGTTAGTTTCGTGGTTTACAAGCAATTATTTATTTCTGAATACTGCTAAAACTTTTTGCTTGTATTTCCATACGCATCAAGCCTAGTTGACATCTTATGCAGTTCTTCGAACAGGCAAGAAAGTAAAAAAGCCAGTAGAAACAGTCAACTTTCTCGGGCTTCACATCGATAACAAGTTGTCCTGGTTTCAGCATACTGAAATATTGTGTCATGAATTGTCCTTTGTAATATTCCTAATAAGAGCACTCGTTTCCATTTTAAGCAAAAAGGTAGTATTATCGGCCTACTATGCACTACTCCAAAGCAAACTCAGATATGGTTATTTTGGGGTTCATCTACAGAATTTAAAAAATACTATACTTCAAAAGAATTACGAATAATAACGAACAGCTCATATTATGCTTCTTGTAGAGCACTAATCGGAGACTTAAATATTCACTGTATATATACGAGACACATCTAGTCCATAAGAAACAAGAAATATACAAAAAGAATTCAGACGAACATGAACATAATACTAGAACAATCTCATTTTCAGGTCCCGTCTCACAATACTACTTTATTTTCGAAAACATTTGCATAGAAAAGAGTATAGATTTTCAACAAATTTCCTTGTCATATTAAGCCTCTAACTAAACATACAATATTCAAAAGATCATTGCGCAGGATCTTGGTAAACCATTGCTTTTACAGTGTGGAAGAGTACTTGCAAACTGATCTGAATATAGCTTCTAGGTCAATAAAAAATGTATATCGCTTCCAGGCAAATAGTAGAATGTTTCTTTATCTTTTTTATAAGGCGAAATGTATATAATTATATGTATTTCGTGTATTTAAGTGTGTAATTCACGTATTAGTAATCAAATGAGTGTATCCATATATTTGTAATCAAAATATGACAATGTATTGGTCTCTGAACGCAATACAATTTCAATTTCAATATTACACATATTCTTTGTATTCTACGTAAATGTATTTTTATTTTATTCATGTAACATTGTATGAAGTTCTTTTAAGTGTAATCTGTGTTCTATATATATTTTATGCAAATTTATCCTTGTGCACTGCAAAGTAGTAGTATTTTGTGAATAATCTTTGTTTTTGTATTTTTCTAAATGTGTATTTATTCTTGTCTCGTAGCATAGTATGAGTTACTTTTTTTTCTTTAACCTATGTTCTTTCTATTCTTTGAAAATCTAGGTTTGTATATTTTTATTGCATTCACTTTACATAGTATACGTTCACTGTAATAATAATTTGTGTGTGTATGTAATTTGCTCTATTTATTGTATGTATCTGTATTGACGTATTCTATACCAGAATGAAAATAAATTTCAATCTCAATCCCGCACTTTATTACTCACTGACCAACCCTCCTCACTTTTACCTTCCCAAAACTACCTTTATGAAAGTTAGTGAAAAAGACTTATCTTAAGAACACATCTACTGTATTTTCTTGTATCTACTGTATTTGTTTCTCTTCAGTTAGGTTTTTTTTATTATTATTATTTAATATTTTGTTTCGTTTTTGCTATTTTTCTATGTTACTTCCTACTGTAAAATGGCTACCACATGCTCTATCTAGGATATGTACTTTAAATAAATAAATATAGATACGTACACTTTCCATGGTATCAGTTCGTGTGTTCTCCGAGCAAGGCTTAACATCCCTTGGTGAGTACTTTTTTCGGGTAAAGAGAACGGCCACGCTGTTAGTTTATAGCACCCATACATTTGTCTTTGAAACTGATGAAACACTTAGTCAGGATGTTTAGAACAGTGAACTCAAACTTGCAAGCCTCCCCAGTGCTGATTCCAAGTTCGAGACCGTAACAGCTAGACTACGGGGGCAGGGTATCTCTGAGTAGTGTAAATATGGGCACTACACAGAAAGACTTACCAAAATCTACCTTTTGATAAAAATAAGTTTAACACATGTGACTTGTCTTTTATTGTGGAGTAGTGATCTACGTCTAGTACAGTAGAACCTCCATTAACCGTCATCGTCGGGCCCGGGACTGTGACGGTTCACTGAAATTTCATTACAAACGTGTACAGTAACGAGATTTCAAATGGTGATAGGTTGGGAGGGGTGGCACGCGAACTCAAGATCCCTATCCTCGTTGCCGAGGAAGCCTTCACGATCAGAAAACGTTCCGGATGTCGTTCAGACAGAATCGGTCTACTGTGCCTGCGCATCACTATCCCCACACTCTCGACTCACATTCTTTGTACTGTAAATAGCACATAAACAAACCGCCGCCGGGAAAAACCTTTTTCTTTCTTCCTTTTTTTAAAAAATAATCTGTTTTACGTAATATATTTCTAATAAAAAATGCGCATTTTTACGATGACGGATAATAGAGAGTGGCGGTTGATCGAGGTTTTACTGTACTCTTCTTAACCGAGTAACTCTACGAATTCCCTTCTCTGCAGCCGTGTTAATAATGATAGAAACATTTCACTTGAAAAGTTTATTTCCCAAGAAGTTAATCAAAGGGATATATATAGTGGACTTTCTCTATTAGTGCCCATATGTGCAAATCACTCAAGTTGAATTTTCCTCAGACACAAAACACACGCGATTATTAATTACATTTTAGTTAACAATTCTATTTTTACTATACACTTTCTACCGTTCAAATAAATAATAAAAAAAAAAAGTTAGGTCAATTCCTTGACACGTTACCTTTACATATGACTCCAGTACTGCATTCCCGACATCTTCCTTCTCGACACGGCCTATTTGCCGCAAAAACAGAACAAAGTGAGCAAGAAACCGCAGCAGCTGTGAAGAATTTCTCCCGTTCAACCATTCCTTGATATCATCCATTAAAGCAGCCATGTCATCCAATATCAAATACTTCTGAACTACATGATACGGAACATTGGCTTCTTCTTGGATGCGTGTCTCCTTTGAAGCAGCAAGGTCTCCGAATAGTTGATCCAACGAAATCCTAAAATAAACACATTACATAAATCAAAAGAGTACTTGAACTGTATGTATGGCTTTTAGGCATCTTTGGCTCAAAAGCTTTTGGTAAGCTTTATGGGCTATTTTAGTAACTTTGACTTCAGTCCGTCACGATTATATGTGTGCTATGCCTCTTAAAATCCATACATCCATGCCCCCAGGCACGATTCGAACCCGCAACCTTGGAGACGCTGGCCTAACACCTCAGACCCCACGACTTCCTCGGTCGGCATCTTTGGCTCAAATCGAGACAAGGTAAGGGAGAGGATGTCGGACGGAAGAAAGCAAAGGTCCCGGCAGGGGTATGGATGTGGATTTTAACTCGAACGTGACGAGCCGAAGCCAAAGGTTACTAGACTGGTCCATATGAAATAAAGTTTACCAAAGTTTTTACAGAAGAAATACACGCCAAATCACTGCTTCTTGCACTACAATGTTACTTCTAGCACATAGCATGTAGTGACGCGGGGAAACACAACCTTGTGACACATCCGAGGGAGAGACCTAGGGGTGACCGAGAGGTTAGCGCGCTCCCTTTCTGCGCGTATGGTCAATGGACGGCGTGGTTCGGAGTCCACTTTACCAAAAACTGTAGGCCCTTTCCTTAGAAGCTCACCAGCTCGTTTAGGACGTTAATAACAATTCACATCCGAGTGAGAGTGAATGTGGGAATTATTTTTGTTTCTTATATATAATGGTAACACTGTTGCTTGTAACATATCAGTTACTGATGCGTTGTGCGATTTCTTAGTGCAGTGTATTTTTGGGATCATTTTAATAAGTTTCCAGTCGCCAGAACGTTTCAGGTTGTTACGTTCCTTCACTGATTATAAAACTCAATTACCATGGAACGTCAACGCGTACTCTTCCTTCATAGAGCCACTTAGGGTCAGTTCTACAACCGACCGCTAAACTTCTAGTCAGCGCTACGTTGAGGTCAACTCTCATTTTGCGTAGTCTCATTGGCCGAAATCAGACTTGGCCTCAACTTAGCGCTGACAAGAAGTTTAGCGGTCGATTGTAGAACTGACCCTTAATGTAACTTATTTGGCTGGAATATGGCACCACTGGCTAGTTTACTCGTAAAGCATCATCAGTGTTAAAAATATTCTCGTAGAGCATTACCAGTGTTAAAATATACTCGCAGAGCATGACCAATGTTAAATATCCTCGGAGAGCATCCCCAGTGTTAAAATACACTACCGTTTGAAAGAAATATGAAACCCAAAGCTTATAGTGCTCAATCCTTTACTTGGGAACTCCAGTTGACTTGAACTCCTCAACTGAATTTACATGGATCGCAAACCTTTACATAACTTTACAGTGGTGAGTAGGTTCCCCATCCACACACAAAAATAGTACACACATTTATACCCAATCATATAACAAGAATAATACAGTCATATATTACATATTTCCACTTTGATATTTATTCCACATTTGGTATTTTTATAAGACACAGACCTGCACCTTTCAATCACTTACCTTTGTGTACAGCAATGCATTCTTCGTTATATTTGAAATAATACTAATACAATACATATTAATATGAAATCAACTGAATTTATAATTGGCACATTCGCATTACATACCTACTGGAAATCTTGTACACTCATGCGCGTGCGGTTGGTCACCCCGCAAAGTTAGTTACGTTACAAGGTGCTTAAATTTATCACAGGCTGTGTCGAATATGCTGATAGTGATTTACCCAACGTTCTATTTATGGGTGGATTGGAAAAAAAAAAGTGCACACCTGGTGAGTATGGCGTCCAAAAAATGGTACATGCCTTGCTTCTCGGACTGGAACTTTCTTTCCCGCTGAGACTACGAACCTTATGGACAAATGGAGAAAGTGTGCTGAGAAGGCAGGGAGGGAACTACGTTGAAGACTGATGTAAAGGTTTGTTTCGCACGTATTTTGTAACACTGTTTACAAGAACATAACGGTTAATTTCTCCCTGGTACTGATACCTACAGCTGTTCGGAGTTCAGATGTCTGGTTGCCGATTTGTCAGAACGCTCGCTACCTGTGTGCGTGGTCCCTGGTTCGAAACCTGTGGGAAATCCATTGAATGAAGTTGTTTCGCAGTTCACTTTAAGAAATATTGTAGGTCCCGACCCGCCACAAGCTCGCTTCTAACATTAATAACAAATGAATCAAGTTCACATTTCAAAATATACTATTTCAACATTTAACACTGAAATAACGCACAGGTCACTAGGTTCTTTCTGTCAATTCAAAGTACGATCTAAGCAATAGAATGGTCTGGAAGGTAAAATCTTACTTAAAATGGTTTGTTCTCGATTTTGATAGAGACCTCCTGGTTACGTAATAAACACGCGCCTAATGTAATTCAGCTCAGTCATTAAACTCCAAACAAAATTTACCACTACTGTTATTAAATTGTAAAAGGCATGTACAGGCCAAAGTACATGTTTGCTACCTGTAGTAGTACATCCGTGGAGACGTGTTGTAGCGAGTTCTAAACAAACACATCGTCCATTTTATTAGTGCATGTTTTACATTTGGACATACGAGGAAGTACTGTATCTTACAAGCTACGATTTATACGATGATCAGTTTATTAAACAAGTTTGAACAAGTACAGAAAGAAACACCAGAGAATCATTTACGACTTGAACAAGTGAGGCGGAACAAAGTTGACCCCCCCCCCCCTAAACAAGAGATCCGCCCCCTGCTATCTGATGAATGATACAGGTTTGAACTTGTTTTGCCGAGACCCTTCCACCGACACCTCAACCACATTCATAGCCCTAGTAGTTCCGGAGTTGAAAATTGTTGACAGACAGACGGACGGAGCGGGTGCATAAGGTTGTGCTTTGCTCCTGAAGCCTAAAAGCCGTTGAACGATAATACTGGTCCTGTGAATTCATCTTAACAGATGTTAGGATACCTCGTTTGGAAAGCAGTGCAAAGTCTCAGTGCCACCAGTTCACTCTGACGTCGTGTTTGTTTAGTCAAACGTCACTAGGAGGCATCACATGCCAACTACCCCAAATAGACTCGTCGCGTGGTCAGTCTCCCCTCCCGACCACGCTTCCGTGGACACATCCTCTGTGAGTGAGTGGACACCTTTTATCTTTTACTCACTCGACGAAGTACACTAGGCTCTACGAAATATTGTATCTTCATAATCCTTTTCATATTTCTGAGGTGAGTATTATTCATTTTATCTAATTTTAAAGCCTATTATGTGTAAAAAACGAAAAGGAGATTTGCACGTATAATCTTTAGCTTGTTACAAGCAACATGTAATATAAACAAGCGCCGTACACTCAGATTCACAGAAAATGGCAGACGAAAATTTTTTCCTACACTGAACAAATAGTTTCCTCATTTTAACGTGAACACTTCATTTGTTAAGATAGCTACGCAACTCGCATCAATATTCCTTAACTTTTAAACTTTTTTTGTACTTGTGAAAATAATTCATCGGCCATTTTCTATGAAAATGAATGCACACTACGTTTTGGAAAATGTATTATTTAGTCTGTTGGTACACTGGCTGTAAAGATTACCTGTACCATACTTGTTTCATGTATGAAGAAAACCTAATGTTCAGCGAAACAGAACAATTATTTTACAAGCAGTAATTGGTATTTTTTGTGTTTCTTCCCTGTGCATACAATTTATTTCAATTTGAATTTATTTATGGCCTTTTGGCATCTCACATCGGAATAAGGTGGAGGAAAGCACGTTAGAAGGAAGTCAGTAAGGGCCTGGTTTCTAGGTACCACCGCGACATTTGTCTGGTGTGACTGAGGAAAACCATGGAAAAGCATAAGTTAGGATTGTCGACTGCTGAGATCGAACTCAGGACCTCCCGAATGCAAAGTTAACGCACTACCAACTGAACTACAGCCGTTCGGTGCAATTTACTTCAAAAAATTGAAACAAGTTCAAATGTTAATAAAATACGTTTCAGATAATCCTAAGTTGCCTTTGTTACAGGACCCTGTACCATTTTTCTAAGATAGATACAAATACGCTTACCTTTAACACGGTACACCATCCTCGCTGGCATCGTATCGTCTAATAGAATTACGATTAAAAACACTTCAAGTTTCGCCAATAAATGCATTGGATTTTTACCTGCAAAGAAAACTGACAAAGGCCATATCTGCGGACGACTTCTATTTCCCTTAACTTTTTAACCTACCTTTTATCACCTGAGGAAGCCAATGCATCTATTGGCGAAACTTGAAGTGTTTTTAATCGCCCTTCTGTTAGACGATACGATGGCAGCGAGATGGTGTACCTGTTAAAGGTAAGCGTATTATTTGGTCCTCGCCACGTAAACTTACACTAGATACAAACAGTCTATATACTCTTTAAGAACATCAAGACAATTATAAACAATGCGACCAATTTTTATAAGGTCTAATTTAAGGCAGAAAATACTTACTTGTTATTCCAGTACGCTGGCGGAAGTGGCTGATACGATCGTAGTGTATTCGTTCTGATCTCAGCCTCAACTTTGATATCTACAAGAACACGTAAATATGCCCACAAGAGATCATGCCACGTTTGACAGGCTTGTTGCAGAACTTTTAAATTTCCACACAGAGCAGCATACGTAGCCCGAGTGTACAGCGACAAATGTTCGTCTTCTGTTAACCTCCATGCCACCAATTTCCATATGTCCCTGAGAAGGAAAGAGTCAACACAATAACATTAAAAATCAAAAAGTTCAGATCAAACAACAGTATAATCTAAATGCTAACTTAATTTTCAATTACTAGGCTCAGTCACACCAGGCAAATGTCGGGATGGTACCTTCAACATAGACCCTAGCCAACACCTTCCCGAATCCTTTCCCCTCCCCTATCCCGGCCTGAGCAGCAGATGCCTAAAGGCCATAAATAAAATTCAATGAAGCGTCTAGGCTAATTGATACTATATGCTATCTTTGGTATATAATATTTAGAAGTTATTCTAACAGATTCCCAAGTTCATTTATTCCATTTGGAGCTCTCTCACCTTAAAATCTCATATAATAAATGCCTTCTTTCTTTTATTTTAACAGACTTCTTTTACGTTATTTCTTAATGCTTTACATGAGAATATAAAGAATAGAATTTATTGATCAATTTGATTATAGCAAGCAGATGCATTCTAACGTAACTGTAAGTGTTCTATTTTAATCGAGACATGTCGAAATAAATACACTTGAACCTCGTTTGTCCGGACCCGTTTCACCATATTTACGATTTTCCATGTTACAAGCGGCAAACATGCAGTAACAGAAACAAAAGACAAAATTAGTTTTAATAAATTAAGCGAAAAAACAGTACACATTTACACAGAAAAGAATGAGATGTTCTGTAGGCCTATACACGATGTACAGGTATTTTGAAACTGACAAAAAGTCCTTTTGGTTTTAATCGAAAATTTTCTGGAGTTCTGGATAAACGAGGTTTTAGTGTAGAATAAAATCGTCTTGAATTAGTATATACAGAGAATAATTATAGCCAAAAGAGTTTCTTCTTTGCCTCTCGGAAAACATATTGGCAAGGTTCTTCTTCCTTAACAAAACGTAAGGTGTTTGTAGATTCAGCAAATCATAATCGAAGTTGTAGACAAGAACTGTATTTAAGCGAAGTTTGTGATTGAAAGTGTGCAGCCGTAGGCGAGGGTGGGTGTCTCTTCCTAAGAATTATTGTCAGTCAAGTGATTAACACTGTGACATTCTCCCCCAAATACATTCTTCAATCAAGAACTTGTCCAAATATACGAGTAAAACTTTGATTGTGACTTGTCCCTTTACGCCATTACTTGTCAAGATAAAACGACAATTGTGAGCGATATTCGGGCGCCTATAGCACCGAAACTATCCAATAATCCAAAGAATTGTTTTATTTCTTTGTTTCTGTCCGAGGACTCAAAATTTATGATCAGTACTTCCTTGACACCCTGTACAGTGCAAGTATTCTATATTAGTGACAATGTTTCTAGTTTATTACTATATTTTATACACTGCGTTTCATGACAAGTCGCATCGCGCGTTGGATCAATTTCAACAAAGAAATGCTTTCAGTGAGAAAAGAAATGTCACTAAGAATGAAAGGTTGCGTAGTCCCGTTTACAAACAATGGCCCAAGTGGCTCGGTTGCGTACACGATCACATGTGACGGCTAAAAACATGTTCTGGTATGAGATTATTAACGTCCTAAACGAGCTGGTGAGTTAGTAAGGGCGGGACCTACAGCTTTTTTTAGGAAAATGGGCTCCGAACCACTTCGTTCTCAATGGATCCCGGTGGGAATCGTACCCGCGACCACACGCACAGAAAGCGAGTGCGCTAACCAGGCACTCTCGGCCATGCACTCTAACGATACGAAGCGAATTTTGAATTTATTTTATGGCGTTTAAGCATCTAAGACTCAGACGGGATATAGTAAGGGAAAGGATGCCGGAAGGAGTCGTCAAGGACGTAATTCGAAAGTTCCATACGAACATTTGCCTGGTGTGACTGGAAAAACTCTGGAAAAAAATTCAATCGGGATGCTGAGATTGAACCCAGGACTTCCCGAATACGAAGCCAACGCTCTATCACTGAGCTACGGCCGCTCGGTGGAGACGATGTGAAGAGTACACAGCCTGTCATTAAGACTGGGTTTCACGTACTATTTAAGCTAGAGGTGAATATTAGATTAGATCGCATGTCTGAAGTCAAGTAACACTTAAAACTCAGTCAGTCAGTTCTACATTTGGCTGTTCTTCTTCGCTATCGAACCAATCTTTCTCACGGAAGAGAACTTTTAAAAGGGCGTCTATATCAGCTTTACTTTTCTTAGCTGTATTTATAACTTTAAAATTCTTAAATAATTTCATATATAGGTTTATATGAAATTTGTTATATTAATTTACATACAGTCAGCGCCAAAAGTTTGTACCTAGTCATAGAATTTCTTCTTCGAATAACTTTGGAATGGATAAACAGATCTGAGAACAGTTTTCTGGAACAAGCAGAAATAAAATCCTCTTTCAGCTAAGGGAAACTGCACTCAAATCGATTAACCTATTCCAGTTATTTGAAGAAATTTTACGACCGAGTACAATAAGTTTTGGCGCTGATTGTATATTTGAATTTTCATTTATGGCCTTTAGGCATCTAAGGCTCTGGCCGGGATAGGGGAGGAGAAAGGAATCCCGAAGGTGTCTGTAAGGGCCTATGTTGAAGGTTCCATCCCGGCATTTGTCTGTTGTAACTGAGGAAAAACCCTGGAAAAATTTAAGCCAGCATGATCGGCCGCTAGGATCGAATCCACGACCTCCCGAATGCTATGCCAACGTACTACCGCCGAGGTACGGCGGCTCGGTACTGACTGTATGTACAAGCGTTAGCCTTATTCGTATTTGACTGAAAGTGAAGGAATAGTACAGATACGAACACGAAACCTACCGTTTCTTGTTGAGTTGAACGATGCACTTAATCTAACGCTTTTCGAAATTCATGACGAAGGTTCCTTCTAAGAAAACTGATGTTCTTGAAACAGTTCCGCTACATTCTTCAGTTTTTGATATAAACGAACCTTGTTGAGTGTTGTTGAAGTCGTCTCATCACACAACATGGCATAGGCCGTCAAGGGTTAGACTATTTGTTTCTGAACAAACCTACACTGAGGAACAAGCCCATTATACAGGATGTATCAAGTCAGTATATATCTCAACAAAGAGAAGAAGTACGAAGAAAATACTTCCGATTTCGGTTCAGAGATCACGATTTATGAGGTCGTTTTATATCTTGTAAGGCTATAACCGTCCCTTATGTTATTTTTCAACATTATGCGTTTAAAAACTATCATTGAGGCCACGGTGGCTCAATGGTAGAGCGCTCACCTCTGGTCGTCGGTTCGATCCCTGCTCGTGCCATGTGGGCTTTGTGGTGGACAAACACCGTATGCGTGGATTTTATCGGGGTTCTCCCGTTTTTTTCCCACTTTGATCATTCCACCAATCATGCATCATCCATCCGGCCTGAGCCAAAGTTGCCTAAAGGCCTTTAACAATTATATTCAAATTTAACAAACTACCGCTTACACAAAAGCAGATATAGAAAAATTGACTTCATCAAAGGCAAAAATTAAATGTTATTAGACAGGATACGTCACGGACCACTAGTTTTCTATATACAGAGTTACAAAAGAATAAAACTTGTAAGTATATAAGAAGTATATTCAATGATTTAAAATAAATGGCCGGACCTTTTTACCGGCAGTCTTACCGATTACCCTAAGCAAACTTTTAGTGGCTGTGTTCTTCACAATTTCTATTTAATTTCCACTTACGAGTACCCGTGTAGCTATGCCCTCGATTTTCAAGATTCTGGGCACCACCCTCATGTAGGTCTAATACTAGATGTGTGAGCTTCAAATCGAATTAATGAGACTGAATGTTACTCAGAATTTCAGTGATGTCCGAAGAGGAGTCTCTTGTATCTATCAGGATGTCTAGCAAATTTCTCTCAACAATTTCCCGACTTATGATAAGATTTTTTTTTCGTAAAATTAAATATGATTAAAATGTAATGAAAAAAGCATAAAAAATCAGTTTTTTTCCTTCTTCATATATGCAATGAAGTAATCACGCAACTTCTTTTGACAACTGATTTACGTTTTTCAGTTTCTTTACTTCAAGTTTCTGCTGTCTTCTTTTTTCAGCTCCTCTGCAGTCTTTTTTTGACATCACTTTCCTGCGGTGTTCTTCGGCTTCCTTAAATCGTGCGTATGCATTTCTCATTGATAGTATCATCTGGTTTGGGATGGACACGGCCAGTACGCCACCAGCTTCATTTACAGCATCATAAACTACACGCCGCGCCACTAAAGAGTCCTCTTTCCAATTTTCAACTACTATTTCCTTGTTTACGGAAAATCCTCTTTCTAAGGCTGCATTACCATGGGAAAGAATTAGGCACATCTTTACTATCTTACAGAGATACTTCATTTGGTGATAATACGCTCATCCAAAACCATCAAGTCTGTGTTCACTTCATTTGTACGACTCCATTTTGTTCCGCAAATGTGTCTGACCTACTAGAGCCTGCCTTTTCTGCATCGGACGCTGAGACAACATTACCTTGCACTAACATTTCGAACGTTACCCTCATTTGTTCAATAGCTTCTTCCTGTGAATGAGCAACAGTTAAAGGATTACGAAATATCAGTGCTTTTGTAAGGGAATGCTTTAACAGAGACCTCTGCTGCAGCTTGAAGACTAAATGCTGATAACAGTCACGAACTTGTCCTCGAAAACACAACATTTCCTTTTCACTAACCCTCGTACATTTCTTCAGTGCTGATCTAGTTGCATAGCCAAGGTCAATGTCCTTGATACATAATAAATTAACATAAATGTTTTAATTTTTCTCCATAACATCAATCCTATGGACTCTTCCTCTCCATCGTATCTTTTTTAACGAAGCATGACATCAATATTTTTTAATAATTGAGTGAGGCTACCATACAAAAATGGAGTCATAGGGGTGTCTGACTGATATTCAGTCAGGAAAGGCTTACAGTCCTCAGCAAGGAATTGAAAAAAACGCTCATTCTCCAAGAAGCAACTTATCGCTCAAACTTGCAGCTACTACTCAAACTGTTACAGTTGGGTTCTTTGTCTGTACTCTCAACAGTCTCAACATACTTTCTCACATCGTGTAATATTTCTTGGCTTCGCTTTGCTACCTTAGCATTTTCTATCCACCGAATATGGCAAAATGGAACAGGGAACAATGACGAACTTGTTATTTCAGAATACTGGGCACGCCTTGCAGGTACCATTTCGAACAAATTATACAATGCTCTGAGAAGAGAAATCAAATCCCATTCAGTTTTTTGTATGCCACTCTTAAAGCACCGTGAACAACGCGAAGACCACACGAGCCAAGTTCAAGAAGCCGCGGAGCATCTGTACCAAGGGAGGCACAACGCTCCTCTTTAATGAGTCTTAAAAGTGCCCAGTTTAAGTTTAGCCCATCCATTGAAAATTAAAAAGCTTAGATGGCTTAAGCGACTGCAATACATTCTCAAAACCATGTAGAAGGTCTGTAGCTGCACTATGATCTATAAAAACAGAATTCAAATACCGTGTTCTGACCCTGCTGTTGCTGTCGTCCCAGAAGCGTACACTCACATCCATTTTAGTTCTTTGTGCAACACGATTTAAACTTTCATCAAATCCAACGACATAGTGTTCGATTCTTGTAACAAGAATTTAAGTTGATGTTGCAAGTATGAACACAATCCATACACGACGGTATATGACACTTTGTGCTTGTGTAATTTCAGGTCTCTAGCAATTGCACTGTCTGGAAACATTCTGGTGAAAAGAACAAAACTATTTTCAGCACTGCGTAAAGAGTTGTGATTCATCACCGCATTTATACACCAAAAATCTCTGCTTCTGTGACACGATCCTTCAGTTTATATTTGTCGAGGGTCGAAGCATTAGTAGGAAACCATGTCTCGCAAGATGAACATGGAAGAGGATCTGTGCTGGTGGCAGGTTCATGTAATGTTGACGCAGAAATAACTGAACTTCCGGTAGTTTTTGAAGGATTTTTGGGAAATGATACGTCATTGTGAAAGGCTTCTGTCGAGTCACTGCATGCACAGGTTTCAGTAGGTCTTCACTATGAAGTAAACAATGATAGTGAATGAAAGCGTTAATTATTTCTCAGAGACTGACGAATCCTTTGTTCATATCCATCTGTTCTGAAATCCACAAGCTGTGATACGTCGATATCATTGGATATTTGGAAGTAGGTAGTACTAATGTAAACTACCACTATTTGATGTCTTCATCCGTAATTGTACCTGAGAGCCGAAAAACTTTCAGAAATAAATTATCTACAGTCCTGTACTTTTATTACTCTATTTCGGTACTTTACATGACAGTTTCTTCGATGATCCTCGTGCTCGCGAGCACCAGGTTGAGAACGTCTCGCCTAAGGTGTCGCATATCGGAGAGGTACCTTGGAAAACATTCTTCTAAGGCAGAGATAGGGAAGGTAGCGGCGAGAAATTTTGTCCAGGTACCATACCTGTATTTCTCCAGGTAAAGGTGGGGAGTACGATTTGACACCCCCCCCCTTACTGCAGATCAGATCCTTTGTAAGAGCTGTAATGAAAAGGAACCGATAAAACAAAACACCGGCACCTAGAACTGAAGAAAATACTAGTTCTTTCAAGTGGATTTACGTCATTAGTTCCGTAAAGGTTCATTAAATGGAGTCGTTCAGAGTTCACTTTATGTAAAACTGTAGGCCCAATTCGTAGAAGCTTGCAGCCCGTTTAGAACGTTTTAATACCTCACGAATTTTGAGAAAAACAAGAGAGAAAGAAGTTAATTCTATTTCCATATCTGAAGACATCTCACCTATTTGGATTTCCTTCGATAGGTTTCTTCTTGTCACCATTAGGTAGCTCGTCCAAATTAGGATCATGGTATAAACGCCAACCTTCTAACGTAGCTGCTCGCCACGGCTGACCACAATGAACACACAACTCTTCAGCATTTTCCAAGGAACCACAACGAATTAACATAAACAATTGCCGCATCAGTCTTGCCTCATCTTCCTGTAGACAAAGACACAACACTCACATTAATTTGTAACCAACACACAACAGAAAGAATGCACTTATATATACGAGATTCTCCATAAAAGTGAATTTTGGACTTGACTTTTTGAAAAATTAAAGGCTGCATTAAAAGTAAAGGTATTTCTACAAAATATAACATCGATGAAATACACCTGTGTCCGAACTTTGCTCAACGCTATTTTTCAAATAAATCCATCTTGTCAGAAATCAGTCATCACGGAGACGAGAACAAAGTGTGAACCTCTTACTAGCGAACATAAATGTTAAAAAGACAAT
>JAGDQP010041909.1:5803-16730 GCA_022664845.1 Lepisma saccharinum | reverse complement strand
ACTTGAGGACAAGATGGAAATCATAGAAGAAGTTAGAACTCTTGGATTTGCTGGTGACAGTGATGAAAGCGATGATGGAGACTACGGTGATGACGTCTTTGATGAGGAAATGCTAAGTACATCGCAAGGTTCTCAAACACATCAAGAGTCTCCGACACCTGTAGCTTCTTCAGGTGAAGAATATCAGCCTTCGCCAAAAAACAAAAACACATCTTGGACTATGATTATAAAGAAGCAGCTTACATGTTATGGACACACAATGAGAACCCGGAAAAGAAACGAAGGAAATTTTCATCTGTCAAGTCACAGTATAGATTAATTCAATGGAAAAACATCCTCTTTGAATATGAGAATAAAAGGCAAAAACCCAGTTATAAGAAACTTAATGCAACAGTTCACGATAAATTCAAAGAAATGGTCGAGAGATGTGCAATTATACACTACAGGACTCTTCGCTTTTGGGCTCTTCAGATAAGTAAAGAGCTAGATCCGGATAATACTCTACAATTCAAGACATCTCGTCACTGGCTGTCTAATTTTAAAAAGTGAAACAATATCGTCAGTCGTTCTATCATGCATAGGGTTAGCAAAACGTGGAAATCAAAAGAGACTGAATTAAATCACTTATCTACGACATTTATTACGTCCATGAAAGAACTTATGTTGCTAGAAGACCTGAATCCTCGTCAAGTATTAAATGCTGATCAAAGTCGATTTGACAAGGAACTCCATGCATACAGGACTCATAGGACTAAAGGTACGGTGGTTGTAAGAGGTGCATTTGGATCAGTCAGTGCTACTACTCATTCATATATGATCATGCCGGTTATTTCCATGGATGGTGAAATATTGCGTCCGATGTACGTTCTTGTATCCGAATCCAGTGGACGATTTCCGGGAAATAAGCAAAAAGATCCCGATAACATAGTGTCCCATCCAGGAAAGACTGCAAACATGAACAAAAGTGATTTAAAAGAGTTTTATTCTGTATTCTGGAATAGCCTGCCTGCCGATCGTGATAAAGTCTTGCTTTTGCTGGATTCATGGAGTGCAAATAAGGATGATAACGTATCAAATGCATTATGCCCTAATCATATAACACTGTTCAAACGTTTAATTCCTGGTGGTTGCACTGGTTTGATCCAAGCACTTGATGTTTACTTCTTCCGTCCATATAAATCATTTATCAGGTTCATTACTGACACAGTTATCGCTTCCTCGGACATTAATCTCTGGCATCGGGATAACATTTTACGAATGCAGTCCTTCACTCTCTTCCAATTCAGCGCCTCACGATTTCGCAACATGATCAGGTTTGCGTTTTACAAAAGCGGCTACTTGGATGAGGAGCCCGAGCCCTGGATTTCTCCATTGGATTATTGTTTTGATTCTAATATACGTGACGAGTGTTACAAGACCTCATGTGAGAACATCTCTTTTGTCAAGTGTGCTCATTGTGAGCAAAGTATCTGCTTATCACAGGCCTTCATTGACGACTTACATATTGATTGTTTCAATGTGTAGTACTTTGTACGTGCCTCTTTCCTTCACATGAATCGCATTTCAATTCAAAACCATGTCCTTCTTACTTTTGTTCTGCCTTTCGTTGTGACTTGCTTCAATACAATTCGCTTTCTCTTTGAACTTTGACCCGCCATAACCTTTTTATTTCTGGAGCTCTGCAGCTAGGATTTCACAGGTGTACTATACTCGTCACTAGCTTCAATTTAAGGTATTATTTGATAAGCAACTAGAGTCCTCACTTCGGGTACTTTACTTGTGAGGTAGCTCATTCGATGTACGGTACATTTAATTATTCCTTCAATTATTGACACGTACATGGCATTTCGTTCCTCTGTTCGTTGTACATTTATGATGGAATAATTCCACGTTAGTATTACGCTCAGGAACACTAAGGATGAATTCACAGTCACAAAAACAAAAACAAAAACCGGGACAAACAGGCGTCCCAAAAGCATTTTTCGAGACAGTCAATTATTTCACTAAAAAAAACGGGATGGTCCCGGAAAACCGGGACGTCTGGTAACCCTAGGTCTGACTTATTCAACAGAATGTTGCATTATGGTGAAAGATTTCCTTGGATTGCTTCAAACTATGGCCACTTTCATTTCTGAATCACATAAAAGAATGTAAGTGTGGACAAAAATGAAACATGATTGACGACTTTTCCACACCTATGCAAGATCGTGAGAAGTTCTTGGCTCTGCTTCAATGCCTAATGCTGACTTCGGGGATTTTCAAGCAGAAGTTGATTTCACGGCAAAGTGTCTGATTGAGAATTGGTGTAAATATCATAATATACTTCTTGCATCAATTTTCACTGAGCTATTTAGTTTGGCAGTACCCACTTCGGAATGCTTGCAAAAGAGGACTCAAAAAATAGAAACATTGGTACTGAAATTGCGTAAGAAAAGAAATGAATTTAGTTCCATATGATTAAAACAACCGAATTTGTGGGACACATACAGAAAGAACGCACGATAGCAAATTACAGTGTTGAAATCGAAAGTTTTCTCCCAGCTAAGAGAATACCTAAATCAACCCTACAATTTAGTGAAACATCCAGCGACGAAGCAAGAACTATTTTCTTCTTCGCCATCAAAATTGTTTGAAAGACATGTTTTCAATGTGATCATTGACACCGCATTTCAGCAAATGAATTTTTGAATGAAGTTCTTATGAAAGACATTGGTTGGCCACATCCATCACGTTTTAACGAAATCAATTTGTTGTAAGAGTTACTCGAAGAAGCTATGGATACTCTAGCTTCTTATTCCAAAGTGAAGTAAGAAGATATTGGAAAAGAACTGCTTCAGTTTTTTCGAAATTATGGCTACTACCCTAAGTCATTACTAAGGTCTAAAGATATCGATACCACCAAAAAAGGAAACCAGGGCAAATGTAGAGAAGAGGATATAGGAGATGAAGAGAGCGAGGACAAGGAGAAAAACAAGGATGACACAGATGATGAAGAACTGCTATGTAAAGTTGGAAGAAAGTGCACAAGATGCCTGTCGTGCGCGTTAGAATTACTTTGTGAACTAAATCTCTACGGTCCAATGTATCCATCGTTGTACGTGGCGTAGAAATATATTTTGACTTTTTCATGCACTCAAGTATCTTGCGAAAGAATTTTCTCCATCATGAAGATTATCAAAAATCGATTACGATTTTCCCTTGGACAAGACTTGTTAGAGGACTTCGTTCTCTTTTACGTTGAAAGATCATTTAACTTTGATTATGACAAAATTATTGAAGAAATTGCTTCTTCTTCAAAGGAGTTAGGACGTTACTTAAACTACTAACTACCAACAAAGAAAACGGTTCATGATCATCTTATCGCTCGTGTAGTTATGTTAATAAAGCCTATGTTCAATCTGTTATGACTATATAGAAAACAAGTTTTAAGGGTAACAATGGGTTTAGTTAATTACCAAATCGTAGTAGCCCATTGTAATAGAAATCTGTGAAAACGCAAAAGCACAGCAATGTCGATGAAGTGTGACTATTGATGCATTGATCTTGCAAGTATACCCATAGATTTTTGTAATCGAAATTTTTGTTTAAGTTCCCTTTCAGTCCTAAGCTTGCTTAGCTATGAAGAAACTACTGCAAATATATGCATTGTCGCAGAAAAGGTGAAAATAAACTTACGGTTCTACTGAAAATAAGATTGCAGTATTGTTCAAGAAAGCGAAAATATGAAAGATTAGCTAGATTCGATGTTAATCAAGATTAGGAAACTTATTAAAAATTTAATATGAAGAGATTTATGCTGCTATAGAACCTTGTTGTTAACATATGTTCAGATACACAAAATAGTTTTAGCTGACTTTCGAAAAACACTTGCTTGCTGCAAGTCAAAGTTCAAACTACTGCCATAAATTTTGATGATGGGGCAACTCTGTAGCTAAGCCGGGTGGGCCAAAGTTTGTCATTCCGCCCCTGCCCCGATTAAGATTAGATAGAAAATAGGAACATTTTTATTTGGCAGAATTTGAAACTATTTTCATGGAAGTGACAAGGGTAAGGCTAAGAAGCCTATTTCGAAGACATTTCTTTGTGATGTTTATGAAGTAGCTTAATGTGAATGTTTTAGTATGATTGGTTTGATTTAGCATATATCTTACCTGTTGAGATCCCTTAGCTATGTTTTATCCGCCCCCCTGGCTAAAAGTTTAATTCGCACACTTCAACGGGACTAGCGTAAGCCATAGTGCTGTTAACGCCCATAAAATTCATTTTATCTTATCTTCATCGCACACTGCAAACGACGCATTGCCCCTAGAAGAATATTATGATGTTCATTACTCAATTTGCTCTCAAAATGTAACTTGCGCCCTTTTAGAAACGAACAATTCAAATTTTAATTTATCTTTTTGTTCACAATGAAGATGTTTGTGGAACACAAATAGTCAGGGATTTAGCAAGACTAACCCTCAATTGTGGGGTGTCACTCTCCCAAATTTTCGAGCACATTTCCAACTTTAAACACCTAAAATTCGATAGAAATCCTGCAAACATCCACTTAAACTCCCAGTTTTGGTTTGCCACATCCATACTGAAAGTCTTGGGAGAATCCCTGGTTACGGTAAAGCATATTTTCAGAATACAAAGTAAGTCGAAAAGTAAACACAGTTCTGAGCATTTGAGAATTAATTTCTCTTATCTGCCAACATAAAATGTCAAAGAAACTAGTGTAAACATATAGAAGGGTGAAGATTGCGTTTAGACGTAAATTGAGGACCTTCGCTATTTAATAGAGTCCTCGTTAGAATTGAATTAAATTTAAATTAAGATCTTTAGGCAACTTCGACTCAGGCCCAATGGATGATTATGGGACAATTAGTGGAATGAAGAAAGTAGAATAAAACAGGAGAACCCCAAGAGAATCCACACCTACTGTGTTTCTCTACCACAAAGACCAAATGACAAGCACAAAATTGATGCCAACGCGCCAGAAGTGAGCCCTCTACCACTGAGCCAACCGCTTTATGAACAAAAATAAGTCTACTGTTACAGTTGAACTGATATACGAAGCACATAAAAAATAATACTTTTGTTAATGGGTAAAAAACCTGAAAATGAAGTAAATACACATTTCCGGTATTCATTTTCCGTAAGTTTTGGTAAAGAAAAAAACAAACAAATCAGTGATAAATACACTGTGTTTTCCTCAGAGGTCGAAGATTACAGGATTAGTTCAAATATTTATTTTGTAATTCAGATAAGAAATTTTGTTTGTAATGCGAAATCTACTTCTTAAATAGCAAGAAAGCGTCCGTTTTGGATATGGAGAACTAGGACCTACCTGGTGGTTTTTTAAAAGTAATTTTACTAATGCATTTCTTCGAAACAGTCACAGAAACTTTTGTCATCCAAAGGCACTGTGAATTCTAGATCTATGTGTTCTATTGGGGGGAAGGGTAAAAATTGTCTTCAATTCTCACTTGTAATTATGGCAAATGTTGAGTACAAGTACGGAGAGGAGAATCAGCTCTAGTTTAAATGTACGAACTATAGATTTGCAAGACAGCAGGAATTATTTCTCATCTTTGTCGTGTGTATGAATGAGAAAGAAAGTTTTAGTTAGTAGAAATCGTCGTTTAATGAAGGAATCGTCCTATGGTAGCACCCAAACTTGCAGCAAGTTTTTACGAGGTTTGACGGAACTTTGCACGAAGTTTTGCATTGCAAGTCTGAAAACTTGCTATAATCTGGCAGCAAACTTGCTAGTTGAAAGGGAACAAATTGACTGCAACAACCATGTGGCGGGAAAAATCCAACTATCTGGTTTGGAGTTCGAACCCAGATTTTTTAGTTTTGTTTGTTGTTCGTTACTGTAACCACTCCTCTATCGCGAAACTTCTGTCTTCAACTTTGCTATAGTCATTTTTATGTTACAAAGAAAGTTTCTGAAGTAAAGGCTGAGATTCGAAACTGGGAACGCTTATTGATTCCGTTTTAGAGCTGTAAAATCTACTTTGTTGATTTTTAACAAGCGAGCCTCCTCAACAAAATTATAATGATGAATATACTTTACTGCTCGAGTCGATGACACATTGCGTTTTTGGTCTTTTTTTAAGTATGAAAGAAAATAATAATTTTCTAACTTAAATTGTTGCACTTATTTTCGGGAAACCGCGTACAATTTTGAAAATTATGTAAAATGTTGAAAAAAAAAAGAGAAAGAAAGCTACAAAAAAGTAGTTTAAAAAGATTTGTTGTGGAATCCTGGTGTTACAGTTAGTAATCCGACAGGAAAAATCACTGCTTGTTTATCATTGTAAGGAAAAATCAAAGCTAGTCCAAGCTTGGTATAAAAGAGCACTATCTAGAAAATTGGCAACCACTATATTTGAGAACAGTAAAGTGCACATCATTACGATTCTCCTGAGATGACTCTCTTGCGAGAAGTCAACAAATTAGCTTTCTTCATAGTTCTAACACAGGATCAATTAGCTTTCCCAGTTTCGAATTAAAGCCTACATCCATGCCTTTATTTTAGAAATTATCTTCGTAATGTAAAAGGACTAGAAATTAATTCAGAGGAAGAACCGTGGAGTAGCGGTTAGAGGGACGGACAACAAACACAGCTGAAGATTATGGCTTCGAACCCCACTGCAGACAATAGAAAACTTTTTCCGCCACAGGATCGATATTGGTTTACCAACATTTCATTTTTTTTTAATATATAGCAAGTTTGCCTTGTAAAGTTTACAGCAAACTTGTCACATGTCAGCTAGCAAGTTTGCTTTAAGATTGTAGCAAGTTTGCAGCCTTCCAATGCCAAACTTGCAAAATATATGGAGACTTGCAGTGTCAAATTTGGTGCAAACTTGCTGTAAGGTTACTGTGTTTTCTGAGCATGTCGTCATGAAGCAAACGACATTTTGTTTTTACTAAGTATACAGTATTGATATTTCTACTGTACTATATGTAAGTAGTATCGAATACAGTGATTAAAAGATGGATTTTAGGTTACATGTCACGAATATTTTCTTTCAAAGACAAATCCAAACATTGTATATTTGAGGGTATGATGTTACTTTTCCCTTCAATATCTTTACCAAATTAAGATTTACGCCGAAGTCAAACAGGTTACCTTTGATTGGTATAGTAGAAATAATATTTCTAAGGTAAATGCCATTACGGAATATTAGATTCTTTGAAAGTCAACTTATGCAACACTAGATTCCATGCCCTTCATGCCTATCAATATACGAAGTAGAATCGAGTAGCATCGACTACTTCTTGCAAGTCAACTTTTAAAATCAGAAGTGTGTAAGATCAAACTGAGAGATATATTCTGCCCTGGTACTCAACTTCAGACTTGTTGCAGTATTTCCTGAGCAGAATTATAATATTTATAGGGCTTCCGGCAAGCATCCGATTTGTCTGGCAGACATTTTGTAGGAAGAAAACCTGAAGCACTTCAGATTTTCATCCGATCCGGTTTGGATCATCTGTTTCTCGCCATGTTTACTCAATAAACAATGGAAGGCTTTCGCGCGAAGAAGGCGAATGAAGAGGAAGGGAAGAGGGAGACTGAAAGAAAGATGGAAAGAGACACAGTGTTCATGGGACGTAATTTAAATTCATGGGACGTAATACAAGTTATCTGTATTCAATTCTATATTCAAACAAGGGAGGGTCACGATATCTTGTGTAGGGATGGTATCGAGACGATATGAGACGAGACTGGGATCAGATACATATAATTTGGGGTTTAGATTAGAAATAATATTCAGAAATAGAGAGAAAAAACAGTACAGCTTTAAAGTAATATGTAGCTCTAGTTAGGATATAAAGAATACCAATAAGTGAAACACAAAAATATTTCTATTATGGAAACGGATCCACGTTATACCATAAATTGCAAAATTGGTATACGTATCATTTGTTTTGCTATTTCTAAATTATATTTAAATTGATTGATTAACTGTTACTTTAAAAATGAAAAATTTACGTTTCAGTAGATTTTTTTTTACCAGGTTTATAGAAATAAATGAACGTACAATATTAAAGATACATTCCTGCGAAAAGCTAGGCAACTGTACCTATCTGGGAATTTTCAGTAATTTGGCTAATAAAAGCATCCGTCATACAGTTCTCAGGAATGTTGAGAGGAAAAAGAAAGAAGAAGAAGTCTGAAGGAGATTTGACATGGGTTCTTTAGTGAATAATCTAGCGTCGTACTAACAGCTTTAAATTTCCAGTTAAAAGAAAACAGTATAGTGTGTTAGAAGAATTGTGTGGCTGAACCCCGAAGATATCAACAAAGTTGATCCCACGACTTATCCCACATTTTAATCATTTATGTAATTGTTATTTGGGTTCGGAATTCACATTCACTCAAAATATTCAGTATACAGTACGTGACAAAAATTTTACTTATTTTGAATTTTTATGCAAGGAAATAATCAAATACAAAGAAATTGAAAATAAGATTTACGGAACTCCGCAGCTACACGAATCAATTAGTTAACAATACTGCTCTTGAGTGATTAAACGAAGCAATTCAAAAGTATGGATTACAGGTGCACGTCCATAAATTAAAGCAAAAGAAGCGAGTGGTGTTCCAGGTAGACGCTACTTTAAAATAGCGTGTTGCGAATCTTATAAACTGAAATAAGCACATTGGTATTTCAAATAAGCCGTGTTATCAGATTAAAATGTCATTCCAACAATCCTAGCAAAGCATATATTAATAGATAAAAAATTCAGGAACTACCGGAGCTAAGAACATAGTTGAGGTGCCGTTGAGGTGTCCCGCCACTGAGTTTCGACTTACTTGTTTCCATATACAGTAGGCGCTCTTTTATCCGGCATTCTATAAACCGGCACGCTCTATTATCCTGCATCGGTCGAGCCACTTGCATTCGGCTTTTTCCGGTTGTGCTCGAGCGCTCACTGACCTTATCCGCAAGGACGCGCTACTGCGCTTGGCTGTAAATGCCATTTTCTTTGTCATCTGCTATTCATCTGTGTCGCACGCTTTATACAGTGATATTTACGACCCTTGTAACCATGTTTCCGTTCGCTTAGTGTATATCGTGATTGTCAGTGTTCACTTAAGTTTAGCGTTTCCTGCTTTGTGGCCGTTAGGACTATAGACGTTCGATTATCCGGCAAAATTGGTTATCCAGCATGGTCGCGATCCCGATCATGGCGTATAAAAGAGCGCCTAATGTATATTGTCTCCATCTCTTGTAAGGTTAGTATTGCAAAAATCTTTCCATTTTTTAAAAATATAATAAATAAATGGTTTAAGAAAAGATCTATATTGGAGTTTGGCTTCTTGACGTACGCTTTTCAGTCTTTACAGTATCAGTATAGCAGAGGCTGATATAAATGGGAGAGTGTCCAAGACCGTATGGGGATGAAAATTCGTAGAAAAAAATAAATGTCTGTATTCATCCGAATCAATCTCCAACACTTTATATTATTGTTGAAAGAAAACAGAAAATAGTTTTGCATTGAGAACTTAACTACTTATATGACTTATAGTCATATTTTTAAACTACAATAGAACATTTTAAATACAATTTATTAGAATCAAACTAATTGTCACAAGACTTCTAGTATGGACCAACACCAACAAAAGCATTAAATTAATATTTTCGACATTCGTGAAAATAAAGCTTATAGTCTCGAGATGCAAATCTCGGTCTCGACTCGAGGGATAAGTCTTGGTCTCGTCTCGAGTAAGTCTCAATGCATACTGTCTCGGTCTCGTCTCGATTCCTGGACCTTAGTCTCGGTCTCGGTTTGGTCTCGAATTCGAGACAAGACCGGGTACCGAGACCGGGTACCATGCCTAATCTTGTGGTCCAAATACGAGTCAAACATAATGGATCTGTTAGAACATAGTGAGATATGAAAAATACAAAACTTTAAGGTGGACAAGGGCAGCAAGACTAAGGGGGAGGGGGAACCTCGAAATTCACTAAAGTTAAATTAAGGCAATATTGGTGTTTCAGAACGAAGTCCGTTACATTCGGGAGGTGATTCCTGACATCGAAACAAGTAAACAAATTCCTATTAACATGGGTGAAATTACTCTTCCTTTTAGATATACAGCGTTTCCAACTTGGAGTTCAAAGTCGACGCCTAACAATGGGAAGAAAATGAATCATTCTAATCAAATACGATGCATTGAATGAAAATTTCATTTGCGTTACTTTCTTTTAATAACATGATGGATGTCACGAGTGAAAACCGGATGTTTGTCAGTGTTGCCAACTTGGTATAACGTTTATTTTTTTAAAATGGTATTAATTCGTACTATTGGGTATTTGGTATCTCCTATTGATGGTGAACAACACCGTAGTGTTGCAAACTATGGGTAAGACAGAAAGGTTTTCGCGACCTTATACAAACTACATACAGTTTTACCCACGAGACGAGATATGTCTCGTGTCCTGTCTCGAGATGGCTCTTGAAAAGTCTTGTCTTGTCTCGAAAAATCAGGAGCTATTTAATTTATGTCAAGAATTACTGAATCGGAATGAGATATGTCCTTGAAAATCCGTACCCGCATCAAACTTGGCAGAAACGTTATTCGACATATTAGGAAAATAGTGTACATTTCCCCGTCCACAAGGACCCCAGTTGTCAGTGTTGCCAACTTATTTTTTTTAAATTAATGGCATACGTTCCATATATCTGCACCAAACTTGGCATAACATTATTCGACAAATTAGAACTGTGGGTGTCCCGTTCCCAAACACACCAGATCTCAGCGTTGCCAACGTACTTTAAATTTTAATTTTTTTAAATAGCTTTCAAATCGTTAAACATATACTCACCAAACTTGGAATAAACATTATTTGACACAATAGAAAAATAATACAAGTTTTCATGTTGGCTAAGCAGTCCAGTTGTTAGTGTTGCTTAAAAAAAT
>JAGDQP010041908.1:5460-16732 GCA_022664845.1 Lepisma saccharinum | reverse complement strand
GAACCTTATGGTTTTATAACAATCGATATGACGAGAAAGTCAAACAATGGAAAGTATCGAAACAAAATCGATCATTTCTTTATAATCGAGTGATCGTTTAAATCATTTACGTTTAACGTTTTCTGAATGTACGTACACTACTTTTTCAAAGCGGAAATAATATAGTCTTTTTTCATATAATGTCAAAACGAAAATTAAATAATATTGAATTACAAAATATCTTGGCGAAGCGTTTTAAAGAATTGAAAGAGGGTCACCGTAGCTATTATGAAAAGCAAAAACGTCAAGAGAAACCATTGATTGAGGCGATTGAAAGTTTGGGAAAAGAAATTAAAGGAGTAACCGATGAAAACAGAAATCTAATTACGGAACTTATACCTGTAGCACAAAAGAATATTAATAATTATCCACCAACACCATCAGAAACTTCATTTGAGAAACGGTTATTTGCTTCACCTAAGGCATTGCCAGAGACTAAAGAAACGAAAGATGATGAAGAAGAGAAAGAAATTCAGTTAGGTCCATTAGCGAGTCGATATTTAAGTACTAATAGGTTAGATAAAGATGAAGTGTTCGGATTATACTCCATTGATATAGCCGGAGTAGTGCAGTGGAAAATTAGAAGTTATAATGTTCTCTTTGATAATGATGATTTAATTGTTTATAGTGAAAGTAAAATAGCACAAGATCCGTCAACCCCAATTTATGAAAAATTTAAAGGAACAGAAGGTTTATGGGAGCTAATTACTCGTAAACAACCAGCAGGTTTTACTAATGAAGATTACGAAACTTACAAGAAAATTTTAAGGATGACGAATGCTTTATATCAGAATCATGATCCATCACAGAATAGAGTAAAATCAAGCTCCAGCGATAAGTACAAAACATTAATTAAACCTATTTGGCTTGAACTGAAAACTAAAGGTGAAGGTTTGAAAGAAAGGAAGCAAGGAAAGGGGATTAAGCGCTACACAAATATGCCACAACAATTTGTATGGATGGATGATGTTAGAAAGTTAGTATATAGATTATTAGTTATAGCAGGTGAAGCAGCAGCTGGGAATAAGAATTTTTATAATGACAAAGTGGGTATTATGGAAATGATTTCATCTCGATTATCCAATTTTATTGTTTCGAATCCAAAAGGTTTAGGTTACCTCATAAAAATCATCCATATTCTACCATCAAAATTTTGGGATACTATTGAAGGTAAAGGTTTAGTGAACGATATTATTAATAAATTACCCTTTGAACTTCATCTTCCAGGCTACGAGTTCTGCGGTCCTGGTACACGTTTAGATGAAAGATTAGCGAAAGGCGATCGGGGTATAAATAGGCTAGATCAGGCATGTCGAGAACATGATATCGCGTATAAGAACTTTAAAGATCTACCGGATAGACATAGAGCCGATCAAGACTTAGAGTTTAAAGCTTTTGATAGAGTTATTAGCAAAGATTCCGCTTTAAGTTAAAAATTGGCTTCATTGGGAGTAGCAATGGCAATGAACACAAAACGGAAAATGGGGTGGGGTTTATAGATTGTTGCATTAAACAATGGATAGAAGCTTGAACCGTAGTTGAATAAATTCAAAATAAAGAATACAATATAGTCTTTTTATACAATAAAAGCCAAAGGTGTACAATTTCAAATTCCAGCACAAGAATTAAAGTCATTAAATGTTAGCAATATCTTGAATAAAGCACAACTTGCGAAGAAGCAAAAATGCTTAAAAAAGGGTCATAATATGGCTCTAACATTAAGTTTAGCGCAGTTAAAGAAACTACGTAATCAACCGAAAACAGGTGGTTTCATTTTTACAATTCCTGCCATACTTGCTGCATTGGGAGCGGTTGGCAGTCTTGCAGGTGGTTCAGCGGCTATAGCTAAGACGGTAATCGATGCGAAGAAAAATAAACAGGAATCAGAAGAACAAAAGCGTCATAATGAAGTTACGGAATCATCAATTCTGACTAAAGGTAAAGGACTTACACAAAGAAAGAAAAAGCTTCTGAATGACTTAAATAGAGTAAAAAAAGCGCTCACCAATTATGATCTCGAACGTATAGCTAAATAATTGAATATTAAACACTTTAAAGGTGTGTACATGTCGGATAATCTTCCTTCTACTCCTCCGTTAAAACAGGAATGCGCAGTTGGATCGATCAATTAATACAGGAACTCACTGGATTTGTTATTGGTATAAACATAATAAAGCTTGCATATTCGATTCATTTGACGGAGTACCTCCCAAGTCTTTGATTGAGTATTTAAATCCTAATAACACTATAATTGAATATAATAGTGATCGAATACAGCATTTTGACGATGTGATTTGTGGTCATTTATGTATTAAACTATTAAAATTCTTATCCGATGGAAACAATTTTCATCAAGCTATTGAAAGATTGAAACTTGATTACTTAATGAATTACGCATAAAAATAGTATATTACATAGTCTTTTATTAAACAAATGATTGTGTTGCACTTATCGGGGACTACACCAAAGCTTCGGCTGAATCTTCATAATGAAATTGACAATCAAAATTACAATTTGAAAATTGCACTAATTGGATTTTACAGTATGTACTTAATACCAAATGTAACAAAAAGTAGCAATACTTACTTCCATAAAGGAGAGAGACATAATATACCACCGGGTCAGTATAATGCATCAACATTGGAAACAACACTACCTAAAGAAGTGCTTCTAAATGAAAATCATGTAACTCATCGAATGGAAGTTACACCATTTGCAGAAAATTTTAATGTAGGAACTGTTGGCAAGTTATTAGGTTTTAAGAATAATAGTCAACTTAAGCCAGAGGAAAGTCACATAGGTCAATTTCTTCCAAAGTTCTTAAGTATTGAAACAATTAATATACACTGTAATTTGGCAAGAGGTATGATTATAGCAGATGGGGAGTATAAGCACAAGGAAACTAATACTATAGCAACATTTAAACCATTAACAGAATTTTTAGAACCAATTGCTTATGAGCCTCAATACCCATTATTTTTTCCCATGCAAGAGAGCCATGTACGTTCCATTGAAATAAGTGTTAGTAATGAATTGCATGAACCAGTTAGTTTTGGTGGCGCAATAACAAGCGTAATTCTCATGATTAAAAATGATGATTCTTAAAATGATTTTTTTATAGCAAGAATGATAGCGAAAAGAAACAAAGTTGAATATAATATAGTCTTTTTAAAGATGGAATTTATTGAAAGCTATGAGTATCAATCTTTCCCACTGAATCGTCGTACATTTAATAACTTGAATGAAGCAAACAAAGATTTAGAATTTGACATTACTTCTGGCGATGGGTTTGTACATCCACACTACGGTGATTTATACATCAAATATGAAGTTATTGGAAGAGATGCTGGAGGAACTTTTACTGCAGGGTCAAATACTAAATTAATTGATAATTTTGTTCCATACTTGTTTTCACAAGTAGAGGTACGCAAACATGGTACTGTTATTGATAGAATAGATTATCCAGGAATTACTTCAACTGCTATAGCCTCATGCCGATTATCAAAGCCCGAGCTCGAATATTTTAAGTCAGGTGGATTAATAACTGATGCAAAACTTCCACGGAAAGAGAATACAGTGTTGTTTCCACTGCGATTGTTGTTTGGTTTCTTTAGTGACTATAAGGAAATTATGTGGAAGAGCGGGCTTCGAATAACCTTTAAAAAAAGTGCAAATAATGATGTTTTATTTTATCGCTGGAAAACAAAGAAAGCAGATGGTACTCTAGATGATGCCACATTAGCTCATCCTGCTAAACTAGTGATTACTTCAATGGAGCTGAGAATGCCAGTTGTCGAATACGAGAAAAATTATTCAATGAAATTAAAATCCGATATACTTCGACAACCTCAAATACCAATTGAATTTCTCACGTATCAAAGTGTTCAACGACATGTTTCATTTTCTTATTTCGAATTTGATGTAACTACACAGTTTAACTCACTGCAGTTTGATATGCCTGATTTTGTAATAGTTCTTTTCCAAACTAATCGTGATGATAATACCCAGGAGAAAGACGCTAGTAAGTTTGATACATGCAAGATTAAGAATATTTATTTTAAAAATGCTCGTAACGAAATCTTCCCTCGTGAGAATTTAAACCTGGATATTACGAAAGCAGATTATCTTAAAATGTACGATAGTTACACTGCTTTTAAACGTCTAACACAGAAAAATACTGACATGTTTTATTCCCCAAAGGAGTTTATAGAAAATCGTCCAATGTATGTCATTAATACAAGTAAACGCAAACAAGTTGTTATTAACGAAAGAACCAATATTAAAATTATAATGGATTTTGAAGAAACGGTCCCCAATAACACTTATTGTACAGTAATTCTTATAGCTCAAACCTCGTATATCTACGATGTGAAAAACGAAAGAGTGATAGAACAATTTTAGTGAACATGTTTTCAGGAGAGAATGTTATTACTTTGCATGTAGACCGTAATTCACTCTTTCATGGATATCACAGATACGAAAAAGGAGAGAGAGATCAAAAATATGCAACTGACAATCTTTTAATACACCCATACATAATATGATTTTCACATGCCATTCACATGATAGAAACTTCCGCTCATGCACATGCAACAAAATATCACGGAAAGACTGGACAAATTCATACAACATACGGATTTTACAACAAGAGAGAAAACTAAACAATTTGATATTTAAAACTCCAGCTTTTTTTTACAGCAATAAAGAAGTTCATAGTGGCAGCAACAAATTTTCACGAACATGTTTCATCTTCAATATACTATTAGTGTATTCATCTGATGCAAAGCAGCTGCTTAATAATGATGCAGATAGTTAATAGTTACAGCAGTAGATGGCGATAATAATTAAATAGTTTCAAAATATAACCGCTAGATGGAATTAATAGTGCTAGTAATTAATAATAATATCGATAGATGGCGGTAATAATTAGATAGTTTAAAAATTTGCCGCTAGAGGGGGGTAGTGGCGCTAATCAATTTTTTTGCAGCCGTGAGGCGGAAGTGACGCGTTAAATGGAGATTTACTTATATCGGCTTTATGCTCAAGCCTTATTTTTTAGATACTACCGATCTTGATCATTCTTTTTTTTAAATATACGGATTAACACATCAATAAACCACATTCCTCTCCGCCAAGTTTCAACTAAAGGAGAATTTGTTTGAGTGTTCTCCCTTATGTATTCCTTATGGGAAATATTCATTCCATTTCTCACAAATTTTGTCGAGTCCGTTTGGCCGTTCTACTGGACCGAATTTGATAATTATTTTTTTAAAAATATTTGGCTTAATATGTAGATGAGTAATCAATCAACCGCATTTCTCTTCGTCAAGTCTCAACTAAAGGAGAAGTGTTAATCCAAAATGGCTGTCCAGAAAGGCATTTTTCTAAACGACCGGAACTAGAGAAACGAAATTTGGTATGAAGGTGTACCATCACGAGTGGGTCACGAAAATAGAAGAAACGTTAAAAAAGTTGCCATCTTAATCCAAAATGGCCGCCCAGAAAGGAATTTTCTAAACCACTGAAACTAGAGAAACGAAATTGGCTATGAAGGTGTACAATCACGAGTAGGTTACAATAAATATATCAAAACTCCTCTATGGGGTCGCAGCCCCCAGGGGATATAGGGACAATCTTTATCATGGGGACGCAGTGTCCCGGAGAGTCTGGTTATGATGAAGGGGACACGACTCTCAAAACTCTCGAAGTTAGGGGTGAAACCCGCCACGGGGAATCGAGTATTGGTGACATCCCTGATGACTGTTGCCAACATGTTTTATTCACCCTACACTAACGGGCGTTCAACATTTTTTAAATTTAAATGTGGATTGTTGTAAATAAAAACATGTAGATTCAATTTTTTAAATCATTATAGTAGTATTTGGCAGGAGTAGTAGTAGAAGTAGTTGTATTAGTAGTAGTGGTAGTAGTAACTGTTTTTGTAGTTGTAGTTATAGTTGTAGTAGTAGTTGTTGTTGTTGTAGGAGTAGCAGTATTTGTAGTAATAGTAGTAGTTTCTTTTGTTGTTGTTGTGGGAGTAGGAGTACTAGTACTGGTAGTAGTAGTAGTTGTTGTTATTGTTGTAGGAGTAAGAGTATTAGTAGTAGTAGTAGTGGTGGTGGTGGTGGTGGTGGTTGTAACAGATACAGCATATTTGCAGTATGGGGGCGCAGCCAGTCAGAGATTATGGTTACGATAGAGGGGGGCGCAGCCAGCCACATAGAAGCGAGTAGTGGTGAATGACACAATGACTCCTGCCAACATTTTTTTTCGCCCTGTCCCAACGGGTGGGTACTTTTGCTAGTAAATGCACTAACGTAAATAAACCTAATCATGAAGATATTTGCACTATTTCTGTTAACATCAACTTAAATTATTTTGTGAATCATGTTATATGCTCTAAATTACTTTGTTCTTTGTATGGGCTAAGGTTAATCTATATTGAACTTACATTCCAGCATGTCATCAGAATATATATAGAGTAGATGCATATTTCACTCTATGAAATAGTGTGTTTAAAATACATAATTGAATTTCCTACAGTAAATTATCTTCGTGTATATTCATCATAACATCATAATATAGACAAGAAATGTGATATGATTGATTAACATTACAGCTTATGAAAGAAATCTGATGTAAGGTTACATATGAAGATATTGTAACCAGATGCAATAACGGTACCAATTTTATCTTTCAGCCAATTATTTCCCTTTTTCAGTAAATAGATAACAAAATATCTGGAAGTTGTCATTTTTACATAATTTATTGAATTAATATAAAAAAAGTATTAGTATCTCACAAAGGTTAAATTAAATACATTGGACCAAGAAAGTATATTTTGAAGTCACTAGACAATTAACACTTCGTTGAGATAATTCCTATTAAGATGTCTAGGCTAGGTCGCTTGAACTATTTAAATAATTTTTGTATCTTAGCATTTATATCCCTTATATATGGAGTTTAAAACTGGTATTATTTTTACTTTTATTTCCACCGATTGATTTATAGCTGCATTTTTTTCTATCGCAGCGCATGCCAAATTTTGTGTTCATGTAATAGATACGGAATGGTTCAGCATAGGACATTCAAACTTAAACAATTTCTTTCTTTAAAGTCAGCTTGATGATTTTAGTCCTCTAGATGCAAGAAAAGCGTAAACACTCAAAATGGTATCCAAATGAGATTGTTGGAAAATAAAATCATGTTTTCAGACCGCTGTTTTACACGGAAGGGGTTAAATGTCAAGGTTGATTTCTTGTACACTATTACATATAAAAGTATATTGAAGGTGTACATAATATGAAGGCTGATATATTGTTATACATCATGCGTTTAAATTTAAATTTGAATTTAAATTCAACTTTCAAAAATGTACCTTGTTAATCAGAATAAATCTCGCCGCCATATTTCCTTCATAATAACTTAAGAAATCGGAATAGAATAATATCTACACAGACACACATATAACCTTATAAAAAGATCCTCTCTCTCTCTCTTTCTCTTTCTCTCTCTCTCTCTCTCTCTCTCTCTCTCCAACCAAGATGAAACATCTAATCATTTATACGGAAAATAACAATATTATGCTACATCACAAACTTAACATCAGCGCACAGAAACAACGCAATCGTCGAAGATTTTCCCACGCTAGGGACATATAATAAAAGTAATGTTCGCTGCCAAAATCAATGCTCCAGTCAGATTCGCTGTTGCTCTGCAGTTCGACCCCTAAGAAGACATTCACCGAGCCGCCGTAGCTCAATGGTAGAGTGTTGGCTTAGCATTCGGGAGCTCATAGGTTCGATCCCAGAGGCCGACCATCCAGATTGAGGGTTTTCCAGGGTTTTTCCTGTCACACCTGGCAAATGACATAAATACACAGTCCGACAATTAAGTAATGAGACTGATTTTATTCTGACGAAACAAACAAAAGTAATTGAATAATACCTGTTTATTATTCGAAGTACATCCCTCCTGCATCAATACAACGAGTGGCACGATTACACAAGGAGTGGAATGACTTCTGCAACTCAGTTTGTGGTATGGCCCGTAATGCCGCTGTCACAGCTGCTTGGATGTCTTCAACCCTGTCGAAAAGTCGTCCTTTCAATGGCAATTTCAGCTTAGGGAACAGGAAATAGTCACAGGGGGACATATCTGGTGAGTAGGGGGGATGATTCAGCACACACACTTGTTTTATGGCCAAATATTCCGCAACAAGTACTGCTCGGTGAGCTGGAGCGTTGTCATGGAGAAGGAACCAACTACCTGGGGTTGAGTATTCAGGCCGAACATGACGTATTCTCTTCGACAAACGCTCCAAAACACCTAAATAAAACTGAGCATTAATTGTGTGACCTTCTGGTACAAATTCATGACGAATGATACCCTTACTGCCGTAGAAACAAATGAGTCTTCACTTTTGACTTTTGGAGACGAAGTTTCTTTCCTTTTTAGAGAATCTGCAGACTTCCATTCGGCACTCTGACGTTTAGTAGCTGAATCATAACGAAAACACCAACATGCGTCTTCTGCAGCAATGAACAGAAGGAATGTTTTCTTCCTACGGGCAGTTGCAATGATGTCACGGGCGTAATCAACACGCGCTTGTTTCTGTTCATCAGATAATGAGTGTGGCACAAACCGCGCTACGACCTTCTTCAAGCCTAAATCTTCCACTAAGATCTTACGAATTGTCTCCCTGTTAACACCAAAGTCACCTTCCATCATTCTCACAGTCACACAACGATCTTCTTGCACACGTTCACGGACCTTTTCAATCAGTTCCTCGTTACGAACAGAAATTGGACGACCCGGCTGAGGTTCATCGTCAATCGATTCCACACCACTTTTAAAACGTTCATACCATCTAAATATCTGTGCACGAGACAAACAAGTATCACCATACACTCTCCGCATCAACTCAACAGTTTCTGTGCCACTTTTCCCGAGTTTGAAACAGAACTTGATATTCGCCCTCTGCTCCATGACGCTGGCGTGACAAAGGCCTTTCACTTACTGCTGGTACTGACGTCATATTTCCCGTTGTGCTTCACGCGGGACCATGCGGTGTTGCCAGGTCGTAGATGAAGGATTACTCTCTCGAACTCACATATTGGTTTCTATTTTGCATTCTCTGTTTTGTCAGAATAAAATCAGTCTCATTACTTACTTGTCGGACTGTGTAGAATTGAATTCCAAGAAGACATTCAATCAGTTACCTCCAAGGTGACGCAGTCTCAGTCTAGCCACCAAGACTCTTCGCTGAGAGCAGACATGGTGTTTAGGCATCCAAGCTACATCACGACAGAATTAGTCTCACAAGTTCTTATAGGTTTCAGCCTTCCATCTATCTTCAATTTACTGGTATGTTTGAGGGAAATTTAAGGTATATTCTAAATCCAATATCTGACTAGGCTATGTGAAGTGATTGAACTATAACATTGCATTGCAATGAATGAGTGAATACCATCAAATAATCAGGCTTCGAGTTGCTTCACCTTGCGTCATATAGTCGTGTGTCGTTATTCAATTGATTATTCTGACGCTGTGTAAGCGACATATGTCTGTGGAGCCAAAAATGTAATCTCTTATGAATATTATTAATATAATTACTTTTACAACTTCTCTCGCTTTAGATATACGTACTCATGAATCTTAAAAGCTCCAGTTATCAGATAGACAAACAGTTGTCTCTGCCGCGTAAATCTCAACGATGAACGAAAGATAACGTGATGTGACATAAGAGTCTTACAATATGGTCGTTTAATTTTTTATGAATTTATTGTTTAGTATTGGAGGAACAATATCTCTAGTGGAGGACCAGACAAAAATCTAATTTACTTACACGTTACGCACGTATATAAGAATGAAACGGAATCAACCTTACACCCATGAAACCTTTTGTTAGGATGTATTCTCTTTAGTAATTAGTTAATTAAAGTAGGTTGAGTAAGCAAATGCGCTCTCCTCTTGCATACACTACCGCTTATCATGTGGGTCACAGATGCTGCAGCAAAAATCAGTTGAAATGCCTCCTGAAGCCTAGAACCATCCATAATAGTACAAATATTTCCGAAGAAGCTCGTTGCATGTTAAACTAACCTAACCCACTGACAACGTACATTTTCTTTTTCAAAACTATTTCCACTACCTTTATAACAAAATGTCTTATCGAAGGTAAAACCAGGAGTTTCAATATTAAGCTGAGGGACTTGGTTCTCGATGTATATGTATGTGTGTCTCTTTGCTTGGACTAAGGTGAATAACGGGAAGCAAATGCATTTCTGCCTTTTCCACTACCAAATCGTTGAATAGGTTCTTCACGTAACCAGATCAGCTGGATCTTGTGTTGTGACGATTATGAAAATTTCAATTTTCTTGCCATGCCGCATCACAAGTTAAATCAAGAATCTACTTTATCGATGACTTCAGATAAAGAATAGATTTCAGCAGTACAGAGGATCAAGTACATTAACTTATTCATAAGAGGGAAGAAATACTTTGAAGCTTTGATGCTGTAACTGACCTCAAGCTAGTTGGATTGTCGCTAGATCTGCTGTTGTCTGATAGCTGAGTGAGGTTTCATAGGGGTTGCCATTACCATTATCTCCAGAACGTGCAAAACTTCTGTCAATTGTATTAACGGGGATCCGGAAGTCTGGGTGCAGGAAGTATCGGTGCACGGAAGTTTCGGTGCAAAGATTAAAATACATTTTGATTATAGAAAGGCTGTTGAACTATGAACAGAACCTTATTGTTGGTCGGTTAATACTCTTATTTATGCACTAATTGATGAAATTATTCTAAATTAAACCAGCAATTTGTTTTAACAATTAATTTCGAAATTTTGAATTACTATACAGATGAGACTATAGATACAATCACTATTGTTCTTTGTGGTGATACTTTCGAAATATGCCTAAATTTATCAGTACAAAGTGCTTGGAAAGTAAACAGTCTATATGAACTACAGGATCCTTAGAATGAAAACACAGAATTTGCAAAAAATTACCTAGAGGTCAATATGCTTGATGGGTCATTCAAGAGTAACGTAAGCAAGTATTCAAGGAGAAGGAGTTGAAGCATGACTTATTTTATCTGACAATGAGGGAAGAGGATCAGAGTGTTTTCAGACGATATAGTGATAAAAAAAAATGAGAAGTTTTACGTAAGCAGTACTAAGCACTAGAGGAATGGTCGGGTAACTGTTTATTTTACTTGCAAAGGGGAA
>JAGDQP010041907.1:0-16732 GCA_022664845.1 Lepisma saccharinum | reverse complement strand
TGTGGTATTATGTTACGAGCGTTTAAAGTTAACAAGCAATACATAAGTTACTACGGTAAGTTCAAGTTTTTTACACAGCTTTTAGCAAAGTGTAAGATGTGATTGCCTGTAGCTTTAAGATTTTGTAACCAAGTTTCAAGTTTTCAAGACCGATATTTAAGACCGCCCAAGATATGTTTGAGAATGTTTCGATTTCCCAACGTAAGAATAGGCCACGTTTATTTTGTAACACATGCTTGAATACGAAAAAAGTAAAAATTGTTGTAAAACTCTGGATTATAATTGTTACGGTAATGAGAATTGAAGACTGGAAATGGAAAACGTTGTGTTACAAATCCAAAAATCGAGTTTTCGAGGTTAAAATGTTTGAATTGCCAAGCCTAACAACCTGCAAGATATCTAGAAGTTCCTAGGCCATTGCAAATAGTACAAAATCTCGACGGAAGATGTAGTTATGTGTTTTCAAGGCGAAGAAACCTTCCTTTTTCCTGTCTCCTGTGAAGTTCCGATTTTGCACTTACATCGTTCTCCATTTCCAATCTTCAATTCAAGTGGTAAAATAGGTTTCTCTGTATTGACAGTTCATATAATTGACACGATCTATGGAGAAAGGGCACATAGACCATGTAAAAAGATATGTCTATGTGCCCTTTCCCCATAGAACGTCTCAATTCATCGTGAGGCAAATGCACATTTCCTTCATCTGGTATTTCATTTCTGTTCAGTAAAATAAATTTTTCTATTGCAGCTATATATTGGAAAGCTCAGACGTTTGCTGCTTGAACTTGAAGACTGAGGAAGCGAATACGTTCCTTAATTAGAAGATAATTTAAAAGTGCTTTATGTAAGTTTTATTTAGTTTATGCAAGAAATGCACGTTAATAAACGAAATACTCGGTTAGTAATTGCCATATTATAGTTTATTAGAAAACGTGTTCAACCGCTTTATAGGAAGATTGATATGATGGGTATAAGATATTGTGGAAGCACATAGTTGGTAGTGAATAGAATGAGAGATGCATATTCTACATGGTGGATTTTTAGAAATGTAATTTCAAAGTTGATATTTTGGCAAGAAACTTTCCTTTAAAGCAAATATTACTTTTTATGTGATCTTAAATAGTAGTTTTATGTATCTGAAATAGAGAAATATTCAACAAAGGGATCTTATAAACAGTAGAGGATATTTTATTCATCCACACATGCTAAACTCAATACCGGATATTTTGCACTTTACGTTTTTCGAATTTCTACTTAGTTTCGTCAGTTTCATGTACTTAATTGATTGAAAAAGCACAAGATAAAATAGTACTGTTTGAAACGTTTGTGCGCCATTCCAAGTGAAATATACTATATATATATATTACATTGCCTCACCATTTCCGATTTTCATGGAAATTCGGCAGCCTCAGGGCTTAATATCACTCTTTCTAACATAGGGTTGTTATTTTCAAAAGGGAAAATCCGGAACGCTACTTTACACAAATCTTTGAAATATGAAAGGGAAATGAAAAAAAAAATGCTTTAAAAACTAGATCAATTTTATGTCCAACGCTCAGCACGTAGCTCATCACAGTGTTTCCTACTTCGTTTCTATCTTCTAAAATTGCGAAAATATTCCCTCGTCGAAGGAACCTTTGTTCCGTAAAAGGAAATGAAAGTTGAAAAGTCTTCAATAAATAATACAACAAATACATTTTCGCACCTCATAAGTTTGTATTTTATCGAATTTTTTAAATCAACTCCCATTGTTGCTTTCTGGTGTTATTAAACTAAGTATAATTTTTATCTTGACATTGTTATGGTGAGCGGAAATTTACCAAAACTTCAGTCAGTTGTTCAAATAACTTTGAAGCAAAGGCAGATGGAAACAAAGAGTAATACCAACAACACTAACAATTGAGCAGCAAAACGATTTGTCCCTCGTCCAATGAGACACCTTTCGTTCAATGTAAATGTAGTTAAATCGTGAGCTGCAAATCCATGTTTTCTGTACTCAAGATTTTACTATTTCTTTTTACATCTGACGTACTCATAAATTCAAGAGAATATAATCGTGTGAAAGAAAGGAAACGATATTTCTCCGTTTACCCCATCCTTTCCACTTCGTTGAAAACCGGGACATTTATGCGTCTCGAGAAATATTTACGGGGAACCGGGACCTAAGTCTCGATACGGGTACGGTCCCAGATTTTCCGGGACAAATAACATGCCTTTTTCTGACAAGTTATACTCCCATACCCAGAATGGCTGAATGCATTAATTTTACCTGCAACGGGAACAACTACATTTTCTTCTTGCTGACAAAGAAATGCCACGCTTTGAACAGAAGTTATGGTTACAAACAAGAATTACGTCATAGCGTTAAAAAAAAAGAGTTACGGTGATTTTGGTGAAAAATGCGTTTTGGCGAAATTCCTATTTGTAACCATAACTTCTGTTCGAAGCATGGGCTATTCTTTTTTGGTCACAACAGGACAAATGTAGTTGTTTTCATTGCATGTCAAATTAACGCAGTCGCTTACTCAAGGCATCACAGTATACCTTGTGAGTAAAATCCGAAGTTTTATTATTTTTAATATTATCTTAAAAAATAGGCAGTCACATGTTGTAACGATCACAAATAAACGCTGTTTCAGGTTATTTTAGAATTGAATAAACTACTTTCATATTTGACCTGAAAAGCGGAAATTTTGGCACCAGTAGTTTTGACCCGGTAATTTTGGCACCAAGAAACGAAGTAAACCGAAATTTTGGCGCTATTGAATTTGAAGTACGGAGAGAAATGAAAAAATAGTCTGAATATAATAGATATTTAAGTTCACATGTTATTAACTAGAACTGTTCCAGTACGAAGAATCAAATCAGCAACGAATGTACAAACACCACTAAAAGGTAATATTGACAGCTTCGTTAGATATTCAAAACAAATCAAAATTATCCCCTAATGGGTTGGTAATTATTTTTTTTTACTTTCAAGTGCATACAGTAACAGCTAATTGGCATCATGGAAATTATTGAACCACAGAAAAAAATGAATACACATTTACGCGCGAAAAATTATTTATGTTCAGAGGTTTGTTTCAATTTCAGTCGTGATGAAGCTTCGAAATATGCGTGAGAGGAGAGCCGGAAATTTCGGTGTAAAAAATCTCGGTGTAAGGAAATTCTGCTGAAAAATAAATTGGTAGAATTAAATTTGGAAAATGTGAAGTTTAGAAAAAAACTTGAGGAAGTCAACAAATCAGCCGTCACTATTTAGCATATTTCCTACTTTGCGTATATTCTGAATTTTTTACATATCATGTACCATATCTGTTTTTATGTGTACATAGCACTAAATTAAATGCTTGTTTGGATTTTATTATGTAATTGGATGACACTGCATCTACTACTGTAGGGGAACGTGGGTCGAAACGGGAAACGTAATATATTTGCCTGTATAGTAGATCGTAACCAATAGCTGTACTGTAGTTTTTTTTTCTTTTTTTGTACATACGTTAAACATTCAGCTACAATATTCCAGTTCTAGTTAATAACATGTAAACTTACTTATCTATTATATTCAGAGTATTTTCTCATTATTTCTGTACTTCATTTTTATGGTACCATAATTTCAGTTTGCTTCGTTCTTTGGTGCCAAAATTAGGGTGTAGGGCAAAAACTCACCATCATTAATGTAAAAGCGGACGAAAGCGTACCAAAACTTAATAAAAATGACAAAAGAAAGGAGTTATCTTATATCTATTTCAAGGATAAAATGTAGTATACACTGTACAAACCTGACCGCAGAAGCTGAACTAGTCTATCAAATTAACAGGAGAACTAGGCACGCAGTGGATAAACGGATGTTAATTTCAATGTCTGTAGTTAACTGCTAATACTTGAGAAACATGCCACCTCTTACATACAACAGTCTGTCAAACAAATATTCCAGTATTTTTGTTACATTCTTTTGTTGCTTCGGTTTCTCCAATACGACTTGTCTAAATGCTCGAAGTAATACAGTAGTAGAGCATAATAAATAATTATATATTACAATACAATAATCCTACTTGTAGCATGTACACAACACCCCGTCGAAATGTGAAAAATTATATATATATATATATATGTATATAACTAATATTAGACGTAAATAATATATTGTAAAGAAATGTTCTACCCTAAAATTAAAACTAAAAGTTGTTGTATGCGATAAGACAAAGAAAAATGAAAATTTACTTGAACTTAAATATGTAACAGCTGATATGTTATAAAATAGAAAATACATTGGTAAGCCCATCAAAAATAGGAGGTTACGAAACTAGTAAGAATATTATTTAGTTTAGTAAGTTAAACTAAAAAAAACATACAATTAGTAGATTGATGATGAGCGATGGACTTCTATATTATTATAAAAATCCTCTGGAAAACTGATAGAAAACCTGGAAAATCTCAGTTCGAACCTACGTACCCATGCATTGCCGATCCAAAATCCGCAACGTAGCCTGGACCACCAGAGCTAGATGATTGATAGATGTGTTCCCGGTAATACGTAACATAAGTTTACATCTGAGGTTCACAGACATGTAAAACAGATTCAGACAATAACATTATGGTGGATTTCACCAATTTTCATTAGACTTTAAAGAATTGCTAATTAACTTAAAGCGCTTTTAAACTCATTACGTTCGTTAATTAACAGTTCGTAAAATTCTTAACGAAGGTTGGCGAAACTTATCATAAGTGTAGAATAGTTTCTTTATGTAAGAATATAAAGAAAGATAAGTAAGGATTCGATGAATACTGTTCAAGTAAGCGTACTGCTTGTTCGCTTTGATGTGTCAAGAACTTAAGTACAACTTTCATACTTCTGTGTCATAATTAACTTAGTGCGTCACTATAGCACAATTCATTTGCTCCAGTAGTATTTATGATTTGGTTTGTTACTGGTAGGCCTATCATAATTTCCTGTATTTTTCCTACGTTGTTTCACGTAACTAACATATGTTATGCATTTTCAGGCAATGCGAAGAAGAGTGAGTCGTCGAGTAGCTGAGAAAAGTCAAGGAGATAAGGTTCAAGAGATACAAAAAAAAAAATCAATCTGAAAGAGTGCAGTAATTCAGCTCCTAAGCAGGATGATATGAGAAAGGTGAGTCATATAATTTCGAACTATCTGAAAACAAGAACTCTGCATACTCAGTAAGACTGAACGTTTCTACTTCACATATAATGAACACTACAAAGTAAGTACAGCGCTATATAAATAATGATCCACTTCACCATTTTAATATTACACTACAATGAGAATTATTTTTCATAGCGTCTCATCGACTCTGAACGGCAATGAAAGGGTAATGACAATGCCTTTACATTCCTCTCTCATCCTGCATTCGTTACTTCAAAATGTGATGCTGCTGTACTTCCGGTTTTATAATATTCTCTGACTACTACGTCATGCCTGTCCTCCCTCAAATTTTCTATATGCTGCAGACATCTGAATTTTTACTTGGGTTTATATTTTTACTGAGATGATTGAATTGAGTAAGCTTAATCCTTTCCTACTTTATGAGACCAAATGTTACATTCGTTCCATTTCAAAAGAGGGATTCGTATTACGAAACAAGCTTTTAAATTTATTCTTGAAGACTTTAGTTTTAGTAATTATTTTTGGAGGGAGGGGGGCGTATTTTATTATTGTGCTTGGAACAATTTTGCTAAAGGTTGAGATCGAAATAATCTTACTTTGAAAACAGAGCATTTAAGAAACTAACCTTAGACTTATATATGGGTAAGCGTATGTGTAAACTCACCTTGTTTCGAGAGCGTTAATTTAAATTGTACACAATGGTAATTTCAAGGTTTGGTACACAAAACGTTACATTTTTCTTTAAACTTGACTCCAACTTTTATTTTCATGAACTAATACAGCTGTAATTTTTTTAAACGTCAGTATATGGGATTCCCACTGACCTACAAAAGTCAGGGAATTAAGCTAACATGTAAAGGATCAGGGACTTTCATTTTAAAAAGTCAGGGAAAATTAGTGTGGATCTTTGCTTCTTTCAAGACATTGCTTCAAACTTTCACTTTGGAACCACAGACATTTTTTATAAGAGGTGTCGACTCTTGCAACTGAAGCTATTAGTTTTAGAGTTCCACTTAAAAGAAAAATCGGAGCTGGGCTTGCACTGGTAGGTGAAATTGTTGATTTCAGTTTTGGTTTTGGAAATAATGCTAACTGCGCCTTTACGTACATTACAACCTAGCGGAAGAGAGTTTAAGCAATTTACTGACATTACATCAGCGAGGAAATTCGAGAACACCCGTAATTAACCTCAAATTTTGTCACCGGTAGAACACTCTTTTTTGATTTGTTTCTTTGTGCTTTATTGGCAGTGTAATAATGGTATAAGACTTCGTGAAACTTTTTATCAGTTTCGATGTTTGTGAAATACAGTAGAAGCTCGATTGAATACGATTGTCTGGGGACATGCTTTATTCTGCGTTATAGCTTAACTGTAGTAAATCGAAGAATGTCCTGTAGAATGACAGAAGACCGGGAGAGAGATGGGGGAAATTGTACAAGATAACACAATTTTATGAAATGCACTGTACTTAAAATACACAAGGAATTTACCATTTACAGTAGATACACTAGATTTACTCCAGTGAAATTCACAAATGCTCTCGCTGAACACAAGGACTAAACATCCTCTTTGCCGCTCACTTCAGATGACAATTGTGATGCTGTCCGAGCGTTAGGTCAGCCTATCCGAGGTCGTGGGTTTGATTCCAGCCTGGGGTATCATGTTTGTGGATTTTAACAAACATTGTAATTACATAATCGAGACGAGTTGAAGTCAAAAGTTACTAAAATGGTCCGTCCAAAATATAATATTTGCTGTACGTCACTTTAATTTCCTTTCGAATACACTCATCTACAACCAAGAATAAATGTTTTGTACAGCACAATAATATGCAATGTTAATAATACACTAATTTATTATCATAGTGTAATAATCATATTTTTAATACACTAATTACATTTTCTGTCTCTTTTTTCAGAAACTATTGCACAGCTGCATAAGCCAGAGGAAAAATCGTAAGGTGGGAAAGAAGTTATTAAGTGATGAAAAAGGACACTGCACGGAGGCGAACGTTTATTTAGCTTACTCGAACTTCAATTTCATAAGTGCAACACTACTCTTCCTAAATAACAATGCTTTATTGTGCGGCTAGCCCAGTCTTTTTAATTGTTCGTTCTTTTTTAAATATACTGGACACTGAAAAGAATATGCAAAATTACAACGTATATTATAAACAGGAAACAAATGTTTCTTTATAATAACCACGAGACAAGAACAAACGATTTTTTTTTAATTGTATGTGTACGGTTATTCTTTTTATACATAAAATAAGCGGATCTCTTTATGGAATAACATATATTAAGTTTAAAAAGACACTTTGTGAAATAAATTGTATGTAGTTAATTTCAATAAAATTATTTATTATTTCAACAATTGTTGTTATTCATTGGTCTTACAAGATTATACATAAATACAGTGTGAGCCAAAAATCCTGCACCATAGGAATTTGATTACTAACTGTTATATTTCATGTTGCAGGTTTGATTACTAACAGTTACAATACTTGTTACAGGTGAACATTTACTTGTCTACAGTTATGTTTTAATATTGGAGGCAATCACATTGAAAACATATTGTGAATATATTTTTATCTCTACGATGCACTATTTTTGGTCCATCCTGTAGACCATGAGCATGAAAACAGAGCTCTCTAGTCAATATTTTAAAATTCATTTCCCAGAACACGATTAACTAACAAACAATTAAATGCATGATATTCGGAAGAAATTAGTGCAGTCAATGGCCTACCAGCATTTTCGATCAAGTTGTTACGTTCCTCGTGTTCTTAAAACATAGAGTTAGTACAACTACCATTATCGAGGCTGCAATTATTAGAGTCTCATTAAGTAGAATTAATTCATTTTATGATTCAATATATATGGTTGGAAACTTGGTCGCTCCCTAGCGTCAGTCTTTGTCCGTCTCTTCTTCTATTAAGTGAACACGTCTTCGGCGGAACGTTGCAATTTCTCTATTGTGTGAAGTTCACATACGCTTGCCCATGCCTTATAAATTGTAAGTTATCTTTCCTCTTCCTTACTTCATCATAAATATATATGTGTGACTCTACCCGAAGAAACCGACCTTATGACGAAAATAAAGTTTTTGAGTAAAACGCGTTTAAATTTTGGCAACACTTCTTTCGTTTAAAAATCGAGTTACCAAAGTAGCACATAGGTGTTTTAAAAGTTGATAAAACCGTTTAATGTCCGCCTTTTCAACCAAAAAATGGCCAAAATTTGTTTTTTTTCCACTTTCGAGGAAACTAAGCATCACATTGAAAAAGTTTTAAATGAAGTTTGTCCAGCATAAAGTTATGAATCTTTATTGTAATTATATTTTTTTTTTCTCATTTGACCAATCCTAAAGCCACAAAATGACATCAGACGAACATAACTTTTTTAGAACCCAAAATATTTAGATCAGTTAATAGAAAGTATTTCGTCACCCAAGTAACATATGAAAAGGCTCTAAAATTGAAAGTTGTGCTACCGCTGTTATCTTGGAAAATGGCGGCCGATATTCATCTATTTCCAGTTTTCACAAAAACTATGCAGCACTTCAAAAATGTAAATTATTTCGTTCAGCATAAAATCACAAATCTTTATTGTTAAGACCATTTTTTTCATTGACCCAGAAACCACAAACTGACACAAAAGTAAAACCGATTGTCATAAAATTATATGACATATATATTTATGCTGAATAAACCCTATTTCAAAGTTTTCGATGTGACCCTTAGTTTTCGAGAAGATTTAAGAAAAAAAAAATATGGCCACCATTTTCCAGGAGTAGCACAGGCTTGATTTGGGGCGGGGGTTTTTAGTATGTTTTCCACTAGAACTAAGTGTTTATGTACTGAAAGTCTCAGGCTTATAAAGTGGTCTTTTAATGACCACATCATTTTAGGCTAAGATGGCTCGGCTACGATATACTTGTACCCAGTAGCGAATTCTCGGGATAGACACTGTTTTCCAAATTTTTTAATAAATAAATTTAATTACTTTTGTATTCACTGCTAATAAACTTTAATTTGATTTTGACTTTCATCACCAAAATATAAGCTATTTCTTTCTTTCTGTAACATGCAGGTTATAATGTGAAAAATAAGGGGGAAAGGTATGTAAAACATGCTATATTCTTCAGCATTCAAAAGTACTGTAAACGCTTCTATTAGCTCCAAAATGGCTGATTGCTTTCGATCACCTTACACTCTATAGCGAACTGAAGTAGCAGCAGACGACAGGTGACTGAGATTCGAGCAGGCCAGGGAGAGACAGTCCTCAATGTGTCCTGTTTCAGTAGTCTTGAGTAGCTTGACACGTGACTCGTGATCACGGCCGTATTTGTTGCACTCAAGAACGTTAAAGAGCTTCGCTGCCTGTGGCATGCTGGTCACACGCTATGATAGAAGACACGTCTATCTTCATATAGCACAGGCATTAGCTGTTCGCGGGTAGTGAAATAAAACGTTGTTCAACATGGGAACTGAATAGAAATTAATAATAATAATAAAATATTTATCGCTGTAGACATTTTCTTGAGTACTAGGTTGTCAGAAACGATATTTAATGACATAGAGAACATTTATTCCATTTTCTGAAAAAAAAAAAAATGTGGAGGATGGAAAACTTCGTTCCCAAAATCCCCTTGTGACTTACCTGTGTACAGTACGTGGAAAGCGGATTGATTCTTGCTGAGTGACTTATTTTGTGTAGCAAATTTGGAAATCTAGGATAATTTATATCTTTTCTTTATTTATTTTATACTTATATATTTTCTTCAATGTTTTTCGTTGAAATCAAGAAGTAAAACAAAAATCGAGCCACTTTATGCAATGAAAGATTACTGAATTTAAACTGTTGGGCTAAAGTATTTTGGACTGGCTGCCGCTGTACAATGAACATTAACATCTGCAGTAGTGAAAATAAAATTCCCGCGCAAATCGAGTTCATTCTTTACGAGTAGTAGGGGAAGTAGTTACAGAGAAAAACTGATGACATTACCGAGACGAAAGTGGAAGTTCGGAACTTTCAAACTTTCGATTCCTGGTGTCTTTAACTTTGCTATTTCCGTGGAGGAATGAAATTCCTATCGAAGGCCACATCCAGCTATTTGCCTAGTTGCGTAGATGAGGCTCCAACTCACTCCTCCTCTCCAGCGTTTCTCGAAGTCCACGGTGTAATTATTTGACTACAGGGTTCGTGCTTTGAATTTATACGCCAGAAGTTAACTGAAGTAAGCAAGTTGCACACTTCCTAGAAACATATTTGTCAATTTTGTTTTTCAATATTATGCTATATTTTCAATAATAAAAAAAAATGTTTTCTTTTACTTTTGATCTCCCTAAAGAGTTTTTTTTCTAACATTTTCTACCCACTTGTTTATGCCACGTTTCGCCACTGCTCGTACCATTCAACTATATTATATCACTTTTAATTAGAAAATAGTATGTTGGCTCCTGAATTTTACTGTGTTCATTACCTCTGTTAATTGCAAGTAGAAAGAAGTTCATCATAATGTGGAAGGAGGCCGCAAATCACATGTTGCGGAGCGAGTTGGAGTGGGCAAAACAATCTCGCAGCACAGCTCACGATTCTTGGATTAGCTTCGTTGCGTTTTCTTCCTCCGCCTTACCGAAACTGAAATTTTCGTAATGTTTTGTGGACTTTGGTCGAGCGAAAGGAGAAATTGAGACATTTAGTATTCTCGAATATCGTCCAGAATTAAACAAGGTTGCAACTTCTGATTATTTTTTCAAGGCGTGTATTTATTTATTTCGCCTTCTCTATTATTTATTTGTTTCGCCATTAAACTATAAATATGCGTATAAACTATTACGAGTATAATGAATCCACAATATAATACCAAATACATAGATAGATATACCTAGGGGAAAAACACACTCACATACACAAAATGGAATAAAAACACAAACACGCACACTAAAACATTGACAATGTTAGCAGACAGATAGTACAGAGATCTAAGTTAAAATACGGCTAACTCAGCTATCTTTAACATCAATTAAAGCTATGGATAACCTCGCCTCGTTCCAATCTATGAGTTTTATAAATTTCATATAGGATATAGATTGAATTTGAATTTATTTTAAGGCCTTTAGGCTACTTTAGCTCAGGCCGAGTGGATGATTGGTGGAATGAAGCAACGAAAGAACCCCGAGAAAACCCAAGCACAATGTATTTGTCCACCTCAAATCCCGAATGCTACAAGCCGTGATTGGACTGAGGACCCCAAGCACCGCGGCTCATATGGTATGGCGTAAATTAATATCTCTCACAAAGTAACTGGCAAGAGATAATTTTATTTTCTTCTTTTAATTTCTCTTTCACAATTTTCAACTCCAAGGGACTCAGTGAAGGGTTATTATGGGATAATTAGGAACTGAATTCCAGTAAATCATGTTTTTGTAAATGTGCTGCCTTATCTCCAAGAACAGAAATAGCAGAGGACGTCAATATTCAGTCCAATTGAGGGGTGTTTCACAAAACTCGGTATCTATAAAAACAGTTTTTTTAGGAGAGCTATTTTTCTATAAAACACTGAAATAGCACAAAGACATTCAAGGGACGTCCTACTCGCGATATTTGGATGTCCAAGGGACATCACATTGATCCCATTGTTCTCCTCTAGGACATCCACGGGACGTTTAAATGTCAATCTTGATCCCGAAAATTGGATTTCATGGGAAGCCCGGACATGATGGGTCTTATATGGGATTTCAAAGAGGACGTTATAAGACACTCTAAATCTCACGGATATCCAAAGGGTATCCCATCTTTTCCCAGAGGATGCCTGCAGGACGTATTGGGGAAAATCCATATGAGGAAAGTTTCGGAGGGCCAATAGAAAATGAACAATGGTTGCTGTCTATTAGTATACATAAAGATAATATTTAGTTGAAATTTGTTCATTGCTTTCAGGAAGATGTTTTATAGTGTTTGTATATTCTCCAAAAGTCTGCGGTGGGGTGAGTTCCTGGGATTTTCTCATTTGTCTTTTGTAGCTCGTGACTCTAACCACTGTGCTATGTATGCATGCTAATAGTGACTTGTATTACACTATTTCTTTCATGTTACCAGGATTGTTTCTGAAGTAAAAGGTTTAATTCGATACTGATATCACACATTGGCTCTTATTTTAGAGCTATGAAGGTTGTTCCGTCGATTTTGCTCTTTCATCCTGTCCCGTCTGGTAATTGACAATATTGCTGACACATGGCAGTGTGGTAACGTGGTATTGCTTTCGGGGTTATAGTCTGCGTTGGCAGGGGACCTTTGTAACCCCCCAGCTAACCAGGGAACTATAATGTATTCTATTTTATGATTAAGGAACTCATAAGTGGGTTCGAAAGAGCACCGCAAGAAACGACTAGCAACGAAGTATCACACAATCGTATGTATTGAAGGGTACAAGGATAATACCAAGTGGTTCCAAAATATCTGAAATTAAGATCATGGTATCATTCCGTTCCTTTCATAGCTTTCTTAAACATGCTTGAGCTGAAATCGGGTTACTTCTGGTGATCCAGATATAAATGACATGGCCTAAAACCTGACCCGTTTTAACTCTGAAATATTGCAGGTCGCAAAGCGGAAAAAGTAACTAAGTGTCAAGAAATCGAGTAGTCTAAAGGGCAAAAAAAAAAGATGGTACGAAATATCTTTCCATTACCCTGGAAAGCTTGTGAATGAATTGTTATAAACGACCTAAACAAGCTGGTGAGGTTATAAGGACGGGACCTACATCTTTTGGTAAAGTGGGTTCCGAACTACTGCGTTCAATGGATCTCTGCTGGATTTCAACACGTGACCACACCACACCTAGAAAGCTTGTATTTTGGACCGTGTTTGTTCTTCCTCTGTACCCTTGAAATTGTTCTCTAGAAAAGCGACCTGGAACCCAGATAGTACAAGGACGTTCAAGAAACGGCTTTCCCCGGATATTCAGATGTCCAAGGGACAACCCCATGAGTCTTTCCTAGAACGTCAAGGTGTTCGCGTTGGTCGCGAAACTGAGCTTCCCGTATCATGATTGGGATCTCCATTCGATGTTCCATCATTGTCCAGGGAATGCCTGCAAGACATTATTGGGGATGTCTACGGGAAAATCCCCATGAGTGCAGTTTCGGTTTACGAAAACCGAGAACGGAAAATTGTTGCGTATTAGTATACATATTTAGTATGATTTTATTCAGTGCCTTCATGTTGATGTATTAAGTTTTGTAAATCTTTCATCTGTCTGCAGCCGGATTTGAACCTTGGACCTTCCAATTTGTTGCTCGTCACTCTAACCACTAAATTATCGATCCGTGTTGACATTGAAGAGTAGTTTACTATTCCTTTTATGTCACGAAGACTGTTTCTGTAGAAAAAGCCATGCGTATATGGGCTTGAATTCGACACGAGGATCACGGATTGGATTTTGTGTTCGAACTAAGAAGGCTGCTTCGTCGATTATTCTTTCCTATCTTATCCCGGCTGGAAATTCACAACATTACAATACTTTTGGAATTATGGTCTGCGTTGGCAGAGAACCACTGTCGAACCCCCAGTTAAACAGGGGACTATAAGATATGCTACTTTCTTATTAAGGAACTGATAAGTAAGTGCGTAAGAGCACCACAAGAAATGCCTAGAAACGAAGTATAATACAACCCCATAAATTGAAGGGTACAGGGAAAACAATGGGTCCAAAATATCTGAAATTGAAATTCTAATGTCATTCCATTTCTTTTATAGCTTTCTTAAATATGACATTGTTGAAACCGCGCCATTTTTTGTGAAAGACCCTGACCGTATATATATTTTTTTTCCAGGCCGAAAATACACAACTATAGAAAATGAGTGTATCATAACGTCATGTTTGGCGTTCGTATCGCGTATGATAAAAAAAACTTGATTTTCTCACCTACATCTATGAATGGTATAACCAATTTATCAGTGCCTGCAAAGAGAATGTAAATAGAATTTTCTAATCTATTTCACTGAAGTAGAGTGTTGCTCGAAAGTAGAGAGGAAGAAAATGTAATGTTCCTTAACAAAGCTGTGGTGGCCGGATTGCGAACCAAAATCCACTAGCACACTGATCCGATATACTTTCCATTAGGTTACAAAGCCAGTTCCTCCTATCCCTCCCGCTACCTGCTCAAGCCTTTCCGAGTGATATAGGCTAGATAACTTCAACAGACTGTTAACAGAGCTGTATACACTGAAATGCCAAAAGTCATGGGGTACCTACATAATAACGTGTAGGACCCCCCTCGAGCAAGGGGAAGTGCAGTAACTCGTCGTGGCAGGGACGCGGCAAGTCACTGGTAGTCAACTGGAGAGATGTGCAGTCATTCAGTCTCGATTGCCGTCCAAACTTTGGTGGTTATTTCAGGTGAAGGATCCTGGGCACGAATGGCCTGTTCAATTATATCCCACATGTGCTCGATAGGGTTGTATATGTCATTGTTTGGAATTATAAGTTATTTTTTGGTCAATTTTGATCATTTTCTTCGTTCCTGAGCAGTTGTTGTACGCTACTTATTTACAAGCCTTAATTTGTACATGGCTTTCCGAGATAAAATTTCAGTTTAAAATTAAAACAGCTATTGCAATTTTTTCTTAGTAAGTAGAAACTATTAAAGTTAATACTGTTATTATTTCTACTTTTACTGTTATAGTCTGACAATTTAGGTGACATGAAGCAATGAATACACATTTCTTTTAAAGATAAAGATGAAATGAATTTTATGGGCGGTAACAACACTATGGCTTAGGCCCGTCCCTAACAATTTTTCGCCGGCTAGACCTGTTATCTTTGAAACTAATTCGCAGATCGCAGAGTTGCTCGACACTTTGATTCTATATGTTTTGCAGTGCTGTTTTACATAGAATTTAAGTTCCCTAATTAAAAATTTAACATACCTTATGGTTTCGTAGTAAATTTGAATTTATTTATGGCTCAGCCCGGGAGGGTGTAGGTAAGGAATGGAATCAGCCACGGCCTTGATTAAGGTACCATCCCGGCATTTGTCTGGTGAAAGAGAGGGGAAAGCCCGAGAACCATAGTCAGGATAGTTGACCACAGGGGACGAACTCGCATATATACCCATTTTGCATATCCGAATTTCTCAACGTTACCGTTTGGACTATGGAGGCTGGGCGGTTTCCTAGTGTAGTACCATTGCTGATTTCTCGCTTATTGGAAATTTTGGGTGGCGCAGCTTAAGCGAGGTCGTGAGAGGGTTAGGTATCTATACTCTGGAAACAAATATGAGGAATAACACGTAGAACATGTACAAAAAAACTAAGGGAATTTATATGAACACTGATTTGGTATTCGATTTGGGGATATACCAGAAGAATACTGTTTGAATCATCTAAACCCGGACAGTTATATGAACATGGAATACTACTATTGCATAAAATACAAACAATCCAATTTACACAAATCCACAATACCCATAGCAGAGATTACATCAAAATTAAGCATATTCAACAAGAGGTCTTAATTCCTCTAATTTCAAATTATGAACTGAAGGTGTTTAAGCAGTATTAACGGTTGAGCACATTGGTCATTCATACTAGATATCCGTCGGAGAAGTATTGAGGCTTGGCGCTCGTTGTTATTAACAAGTCTTCCAACTGCTCTATTGCCCATGATCAATTTAACTGTCTTGCAAAGATATAACAAATGTCAAATTCAGGCTAAGTCCAATCGTAGAAATAACAGTCTTTGAACACTTTTGACTTAAGGATCTTTTGGTAACTACTGTTGCTATTCGTAAATTCAGCCGAAGACTGAGGTCCAGAAAAAAGATAGGATATAGTTTTATTCTATCGGTTTTTTAAGACTGTCATGTGTTTTCTCATCGTCTACACGTCACGTTGTTATTCCGAAATTGGGAAAGGAAAATAAGTATGATGTTTGCATCAAAAATGGAATGAGGAAAATCGGAATTAACCTTGTTTTTCTCTTTATCACGTATCCATATTTGAACATGGTACTTATTACTTGTTTTCCAACACTAAATTTCCATATAGTCACGTCTCTGAAATACTTCTCTTTGAAACTATGTGTATTAATCATTGTTTAACGACTTCCTGTTATATAACATTCAGAACGTATGTTGTGCCCTTGTGCTTGAATTCCCCGATGCGAAGAGACAAATAAGTCTTTAATTTTTTTCTAATAAGTAATAGTGATAAATCTTAAACGAACAGGTGTTTCCATTTCCCAAATTCACACCCAAATTCTCTGCTTTTAGAAAACATTAAAATAACCTTGTTAAAATCACGTACCGATGAGTGTTGTTAGATGATTCATAATATGAGCTTTCCTCTGTTATGTCCCATGAAAGGTTTTATACAATGATACCTTCAAGATACATCAGTTCGTACTCACTAAAGTGTTTCAGTAAAGTATTATATCAACAATTTACAAAAGCATTTGGGGTATTCCAATGATAACATTACACTAGTGATGATTGTATTGTAATATGTGTTTTCTCATCAACCTCTCTCACTATACTGAAATAACGTATATCTTTAACCTCACTCGATCTCAGCATCATAATCATTATCAAC
>JAGDQP010041905.1:0-16733 GCA_022664845.1 Lepisma saccharinum | reverse complement strand
TATGCAAAAGCTAGCACACCGCTCTTATACAATAAGGTAAGCGAAAGCAAACAATGCAAAGTACTTACATAGTTTTGACGTACAGAAGTGAACAAAGGAAATGGTAAGTCGTGGTACACAAGTTTCACATTTAATTTTAATGGAAAGCACTACCTCTCTCAATATATTGTATAGACACAACAAAATATACAGGAAAAGAGCAATGAGTGCTTCTGTAACCTTGACTTGTTTACCTTGATCAATGACTCTGAAATGCCACCCCCAACTGATTGTTAACAAGCTTCTTGGCGACACAACAATGATAAGTGTCTTTACGTAAAAGGACAGCTCCTTAGAAAGTAGAGACGATGACATATAGCAACTGCAAGAAAATATTTGGGGAAATTCATTCATAGACCCTTTTGTAGATTTTAGAAGATGAAATTAAATTATTTTGGAATTAATAAGATGTGTTACAGATAGGAGCAAAGAAAACCCTCCACATAAGCATACAGCATTTAAGAAGTTCCACAGCTGCTTAAACCTATGATCTCCATAACTGAGAGTTATTCTTCCTTTCAGTTAAATTTATCCGAAGTGGTTCTTCAATTGTACTTTAATAATTTGTATCTAAAAGAAAAACTGTCTTCTAACTTCCATTACAATCCATCTGTCTCTATCGTTCATAGAATGTTCATAGAGATCATAAAAAACTAGAAGTCTATTAATAATAGAGACCTAACATGGGAGCAAAACAGTTCTTAAAATCTTATATTTGCAAATTCTTTGGTGCCTTTCACTTTACATACTTGTTTATTCTCCAAGGATAACTTTTTCGCACACGGAGACATTATGTAATATATCGTGTGTGTACACTGTTTACTTTTCTCAAATTGTATATATGATTTGCTCCTCAGTCTTATGGTAATGAAAATATAATTGGCATGTTGAAAACTTAATTTCATGCAATAAACAGGAGCAAAAAACTATTCTTATGCAGTATCTCATCGCAATATGACAATATTTAAGTGTTATATGATACGTGATGCATGAACAACAAGTTTAAAGCTTCAAATGCTAATGTGTCTTCTAAACACATTTTTTATCAAGCAACTTGAAAGCAAACACAACTCACAAAGTCTCGAATATTTATTATGACTTGCCTTTTATGGCTAAAATCTTGTATAATAATAAAAATATGTACATTTTCTGGAAAGAATATAAATGAAATTTCTTTAACTTTATGAGTCATTTTGGTAACTAATGTCTTCATCTCTTCCAGATTTAAGAAGTTGTTAAGTCTAGAATTTAATGTCTCATTCGGGGTCGAAGAGAAACCCTAGTGAGGTTAATTGCCTCAGACCGCTTGGACACAATAGTCGGCGAATGATTATAAATCAATAATGTATTCTGTAAGAATTCATTCATATGCAACTCATTAGATAAGAAAATGAATGATTTCATAACCAACTTAATGTCTGTAAAAGAAATGGAATCCAAATATTATATTCGTCATTTGTTTAATTCTAACCATGTCATTTCGCCAACTCTTAGACATTTAATTTATATGTAATCGCTTGGAATTAGCCTTATCTCGTAATTATTTTTAAGAATATGACAATTTATTTCCTTTTACCTGAACTTTCAAAGGCCCTTCGTTCGTTATCAATCACAACGCTTTTTGGTAAATTTTTAATTGATAAATGATGAAAAATTGTCCTCGTATTGTTAGAAATACTGTAAACACAAATGTGCCTGTATATTTTTAATGCTCAGTTATCGAGTCTATGGTATTGTTTACGTGTGGATGGAAGGTGGGTGAAAAACATTGTAATCAACACAAGAATTCTGTTAAAAGTCCTCAGAAACAATTTATATTAGCTATCTAAGACACCATGTAAAATATTTCGGATGCTCTTTAGATACTCTCTGGACTAGTAATCACTACATTATTTCGGATCTGATTTCGAAGGACTAGTGGCGTTAAGTACAATTAAAGACATCTCACATTAACTAATAAAAGTTAAGTTAACCAAGTCTAACCTTATCTTCCCTGTTCAGACGATTCGGGGGAGGATATAAACTCTAACGTGCAGCAAATATTTTTAGCACATACCGATTAGAATTGCCCACATACGAAAACTAACATTTCAAATCAATCTGAAATTTATGTTCTACTGTTCCTTGACATTGTTCATAGCATTGTCATATTTAACGACAAGGAAAGAAGTACCAAAGACTTTGGTCGAAACTCAATGAAGTAATAATATAAACAGTAGTTTTCTTGATCTAACATTGCACATTAATCTTTCATTGTTGTAACGATTGAGCAACTGAATAAAAAATATATTTTAAATAATGAGATAAAAAGCATAATCAGAAATAATGTAATACATTAATTTTCACGAAAAATTATTATAAATGTAATATCAGCTTCGTGAGAGATGAAGAGATTTCAACAGTTCGATGAAAACGTATCTCTGTTTTTTTGTTGTTTTTTTTTAAAAGAATTTAAAATTAAGATTTATGACCAGAGCATAAATTGTTATATGATGCTGAAAGTGGATTTTCCCAACAGCCTTATTCGCTCACATATGTGTATATATATCCTCGATGGACTGTAATTTAGTTTCAGAGTGTAGGCCTAGTGGATAGTGAGGGAGGCTGAGTGGAGGAAAAGCAGGCCTCCACTGACGTGATGCGGTGAATGGCCCACCGCACCCAAGACGCCAGGTGCACTCAGCAATCAACCGAACTCGCTACCAGTCACTCACTCACGCTCACTTGTGCCTCTGCAAAATCGCACTTGTGCAGAATAACAAGTTACTTGACGTTGTAGAAAGCAAAATGACCAGTCACGTCCAACCAATTGAACTCTTTTCTGAGTGACATATTGGCTAATACTTAAGATTAATTCAATGCCTAATCGTAAAACATTTCTTACCAATAGCGTTACACATAACAGTAGTTCTTAGAAACAAAAAAGTGCTCATCATATTTGCTTTTCTACATTTTGTTTTCTTCTACAAGTGCTCTTTTAAGCTGAGCCAATACTTCGACGTTTATCTATTAGAGTGAATATCGATAAAAGAAGTCAGTGACTTCCATCCTCTTCCATGCAAGACACAAAGTATATACAACATTAAATAGTTTCAAGTTTGGATGACGTGTTCCGAATTGGTACAAGTATTTAAGCGTTTAAGGAAATTTTGAACCTTTTATCTTTTTTTTTTTTTTTAAAAAAAAGGAGGAACATATAAATGCTGTAGTAGCTTCAAGGATTCAAGTAAGAATATGATCCCTCACTGCCAATAAAGATAATAGTAAAATGACAGGAGTCATCATGAGTCATGATGAACGCTTGGAGAAAACTTATTTCACAAAACTATTCCAATCAGAAGTGAAACTATTGCGATATAATATAACCTAATCGAAGGCACAACGTTTCTATGTAGACACACTATAATTCTCCAGGTTACTTTCTTGTCAATAGAAGATTTAAATGTTTGAACAGAGAGAATCGTCCTTTTATCCTTATATGGAAGTAATAGCGCATACATTATAAGGAAAGCACGTGCACATCTATGTATTTTTTTAAAATCAAGTTTAGAAAGTTTATATTAAAAAGTTTATATTAAAAAGTGGATATTTGAAATTTGGAAGTACGAAATTAATTTTAAACCATCTGAGAACAATAAAAGTAAGCGGAACATGTATTTGAAATTGGAAAAAAGAAAAGATTTTATCTCAGTTATACAAAGCTTGAAGAGAATGAACTCAAAGTTTTTTTCTTTCCAGGTTGTGTAAGTTCCAAAGGAGAAACAACCACTCAGGTACGTCGAATATCGAATTTTATACCCGTACATGATAAGGAAAAATTTCGGTAAACATAGCCATGGAATATTCTTGAAATGCAAAGAAAATTCCAACCATACCTTTGCTACAAATCGAACACTTGTTGTCGTATATAAAGAAAGAACTACGTTCAATAAAGAGCTTAAGACATTATACATAAAAGGAAAAAGGAAATACTGGCAGTTTCTTCAAAATATTATTATTGTTACTGTAAGTACATTTCCTTTAAAATATCTACTTGTCAATATATTACTGTAATAATAACTAGCCCAGGATACAGAAACAATGAGGCAACCCACTTCCTTTTTTACTAATTGCTACACGACTTTGAGCTTGACATTTTCCCTTTTTTATATTCTTTTTTAAAATAAATATTTAGTAATCATAAAATATTCAAATCACGCTTCTACATTCCACTTCTGGAGACACAGGTTCTTTACGTGATTCACTCAAAATAGGACTGTGCACGCAGAAACTATACATAAACACACACATACGAATACATAAACGAGAGAGAGAGGGGCGGGGGGGGGAATAACTGTAAAACATATTCACAAATACCTCCATATTCAAAAGGTACAAACAAACCACAGAAGACTGCACGCATATTCAAATGGCCTTTCACCTCATCACGGAGAAAGTTGTTAGTAAACAAATGGAATGAAGAACCTGCCGCAATGTATGATCTTTACACACATACATGCAATATCTTATTGCAAGATGTAGAAAAATATTTAAGGTTCATGCCTCAATGATTTCATGCTTTAAAATAAGTAGTCACAGTAGTAGTAGTGGTAGTTATTATGTCAGTGAATAAAGAGACCGATCTTTTGTGAAGTTTTTAACATCTTATTATACTTTGAAAAGTAAATGAATATCTAAAGTCCTAACTTAGCTGAATTATTATCTCTGCATTCGCCTGGGAAAGTTTAGGAAAACCCTGGAAAACGTAAATCAGGATGACCACCAGGTGGTTCACTGCTCTAATGTTTCTTGAGGTTCATTTTAGTACCCAATTGATTTTGTTTCCAATTTAATCCAAATATGAAGTGTCGATACTTTACAATCGTATTTGATAACCTATTTTCTAAACTTCGTCTTCAATCTGTGGAATATAATATTATATCTAAAGCACTATTCAAGTATTTTCTAAATTTGTTTGTGAATTTTGAATTTCATTTACGACCTTTAGGAATCTAAGGCTCAGGCCGGGGTAGGGGAGGGTAAAGGATGCTGGAAGGTGTCGGCCAGGACCTAAGTCGGCATTTGCCTGGTGTGGCTGAGGAAACCCCCTGGAAAAACCTCAATGCTCTTTAGAGCACATAAATGATTTTTCTTCTGAATGTCTCCTTCGTCAGTGTTAACTTCTCTTTGTTTTCCTTATATTACTTAGTTCCATTTTATGTAATATATTCGAAACTGTTGACATCTTCAATTTTATTTGGTGCTCTGTTAATGTTTGAAGCATTTTCTCTATCACAATCTTAATTAGGTGTATTTATTTTAGTTCCGCCTTCTTAAGATTTTCCTGATGGAAGCTGCTTGGTGATTTATCACGATCATCATATTTAGCCATTTTCTATGCTCTGCTGGATGAAGACATCCCCAATTCCCCATAAATCTGCTTTTGAAAAACGCTTGATTTCATCTATCCACGTTACATTTGCTTCTTTGAGTTTATTCTTTTTATTCTTTACGTGACTTTGGCTCAGGCCATATGGATGATGATGGATGGGAGAATTGGTGGAATGAAAAAAGTGGAAGGAAACGGGAGAACCCCGAGAAAACCAATACGCACGGTGTTTGTTCACCACAAAATCCACATAGCACGAGCCGACACTTGGCACTTCGCTTTATCACTAAGCCACCGCGGTCCCTGTATTTGGTTTGGTCTTCGAGGTCATTTCTTTTCCCTGGGATTCCAATGTAGAACATTTGTCGTCCATCTTGCATTTGTTCTTCTGGTTATGTGATTGGCCAATCTTCACTTCACCTTCTTCGCAGTCTTGATCACATCTTTTTTTTTCTTTGAGAATTAATCCATTAATTCCTTTTCCAGATTCTTTTAGTTATTACTAATATGCATCTCTCCACTGTACATGATTTTTCTAACGATAGAAAAGTAGTGGCTGTTAACGTTTTGAGAACAAACTTCTAGTATCCAGGCATGACGAAGTAAGCAGTAATTAGCGTAACGCAGAGTATAATCCAACTGTATTGATACAATCTAAAAATGCTATCCAACCTAATCAGATACCAATTAAAAGACTTAAATTCGTTAGGTTAGTTATAACACAATTCGTTGCTACCTGCATTATACCATTAAAATAGTAATCGAGACAGGAAATGAATGGAATATATACTTTGAACTGTTGGACCGGCCCACTCCTTCAACAGGACAAGACAGGACTACTCTGAAATTTAAGTAGCTCTCCAGATGTCATCACATTACTGCACCAACACGGAAATTAGAAGCCCCAACGGGGAGTGAACTCGGAGGTGTTAACCACTGCGTTAAACGCCAGTTTCATTTTCTTTAGTTTCCAGTATTTCTTATATGTATCACCAACTCTCTCCAGTTCTTCTTCAGGGTGTATCTTTTTTCTTATTTTTCCAGACTTCAATTCTATGTTTTGAAAGTTTTCAAACTTTTGTTCTGACTCACTTATTAAGTTCGTTTATCACTTTGTACATACGATATTTAATCACGCAATTTCTTAGCGATTTGTTCATCCATTCATAGAGAGAAAAATCTTTTTGTGAGTACCTTCTTTGCTATTTTCACCTCTATTTCTTCTTTCATTTAAAGTCACAACATACATTGAAGGAAAATAGAAGTAACCTTGATATCCAGCTACTGTTATAACCATTCCCTAGCTCACTTCATACACATAATTAATGTTAGCATTGTTTTTATATGCAGTTCTTCACGATATAAACTGAAGTTGCACAAACTTACAATTCAACTTAGAACAAAAGAAAGTCTCACAACATACAGAATGAAAATTGCGTGAACTATTTTTGTAAAAAAATACGCGGTCACTTTTCAGATCATGAAAACAATAAAGCAATATGTATGTAAAAGAGGCGAATGCAGCATATAAAAGCCGTGTTGTTATTTTGGTACACTTATCTAGAGTGTATTGAAAAGGGAGAGTATCCGGTGAGAAAGTAATTGTGAAGAACAGAAGACAAGGTCACGCAAGACATGAGAACGGCTTGTTAAAGGATTTGAAGTCTTCACGTAAGCCATTTAACTGTCTCAATGAACCTCCCTTTAAAGCAGACTTCACACAAGGTTAATAGGTGAAGCTTCTTCCACGCGCGTTTTAACTTTCTAATAAAACACTTACTGTAAACTTTATGTGCTACACATACACACGCGTACTTAAATCTACCCAAGACTATTCTTTGTCCAGGTCAATGGAGTAGTAAAGAATGAAGAAATTCTAGGTTTTATTGAACTTTGACAAGTGTGTTCGAAAAACGTTACCTTGCCAAAAATAAACAGAAATTCATGAATTCATTTCTTAATTATATTCATCTCCCACGTATCATAACATTGGTATCTACTAAGCAGTATGTCATGCCACCACAAGTCGTGTTATAAATTTTGTTACATGTATGAAAACATCTTAATATGTTCAGACAACCGTTCAATGAAACTCTTTGCAGTTTTTGATCTGATCCGTTCCAGTACAACATCCAATATTTACTCCACCTTTCTTAAATCTTCTTTCATATGATGTGGGAATTTCACGTTGTTACAGATGCTTATAAAAAGAACGGTGGTTTTCCGATTGATAAAGATTTTCTTCAATGGGCTATACAGTGTCCCTTGTGCGTGAGTGGTAACTCTTTTTGCCTTGTAATGAAGGGGTCCCTGGTTTGATACCATTTGGGTACACGAGTAGCTCGGAATCCAAGTAAAACTGAATGTCCCGTCCTTAGGACGTCATATTCATTTGATGGAAGACAATGGCAAATCACCATCGGTTCACCTCACCCGGGAACCCTCGATTCATATACCTTCAGGCAGAATACCCATCATCATCCTCACCAACAAGGGCTACACAGGCAAATGAGACCTACGAACAATTACGTTCCTCGGCGAGCACTCTTCCACAACAAGTTAAGTAGGTAGCGGCCAAAGCTTTAGTTTATATACCTACCGGGTATTCGCTTGGTGAAATTGAGGTGAAACCCTGGAAATCTTCAGTAAGATGGCCAGCAACAGGACTAGAAGCTCTTCCCTCCCCGGTATTGTTTCAAAATCCGCGATCATAAACTCTCAATCACTGGGGCTGGATTTTCCAGATATTTTTGTCTCTCAGTGCAAGAGATTATGTGTTTCCGGATATTGCTCAATAATCTCTACAAAAATATCCCATTACCTGTATATTATAGGTACGGTATATTATAAGTAAATGAACATTATTCTATTAATTGTTGTGTACTAATTTTATGATAAACATCTATAACTACAGACAAGTAATATTGCTGCAGAGTTGTTTATAACTTACGTGTTATCTTATTTTGATTATGATGTCGTATGTATTTGTGCATATCTTGGGTAGCCTGTTAATGTCTGATTTTTCAGTATCACTTTCTCACTTATTAATATTGACAAAATATTAACTATCGTTTGATCGTTTCTATGGTATCGTCTTGTACGCCTACCGTAAATCCCTTTGTTCCAGGATGCAACAATCATTTGGACAACCAAGTATTACATGCGATCCTACCTATATTTGTTACCAGGTTATTGATGTATTAATGTTTAGTCTGCCTTTATTACTTGAATGTAGAATTATTTTTTAATTGTGGCATTAGTCCCCGCTCTTTTCTTTACATAATATTTGTTAGCATTAAATATATTTTAATTTATAGATTTAATCAACGCCAAATTTTATTTTAGAATATTAACTTTTTTCATTATTATTTACAATAATAATAATATTATAAGGCGCCAGCCACCTCATAACTATTAGTCAAATACGCCTCGATCCGACATCATTCGATTAGGAAATGCTCGTATATCGTTTGTAGAATATGTTCTACGCAAAGGAGTAAGTAAATTCAGTGCACACGAAATGTACAGCAAAGAGAAAAAAGAAACCAAAAAAGAATGCAGTCAACACATGCAAGTGTGTTGTACTGATCTGACTGATAAAGGAAAAGAGAGTTTCTTTTAAAAAAAACCAATCTCCTACAAACCTTTCACTTTCACGTTTTATAGACAGTTGTACATCTTCAGCTGACATGTTAATAGTTTCCTAATGACAACCACAGAAACATGTTTGTGTTACGATACAAGTACCACATATGTGTGTATGTGTCATGTGTGCAACACGCACGTGGAGGTCACCAGCTACTCAATACGGAAGTCATAGTAGCTTCCTTGATTGGTATACTGCCCCCCGGTTGTAACGAAAATAGAGTTCTAGTAACCTTCATATATGAAGTACTCACGAATTCAATACATTATAATATTTGTCGTCTGCACAATTTTATCCTGAAGGAGTTCTCATGTATTGCAGAAATGTATGAAAACAGGCATTTCTTGTAACTAATTGGACTGGTAGAAAAATTGAAACGAGTAAATTGGAGCTATTAGATTTAGGGTAACTATACCAGATACAAAGAGAAAAACATTTTTGTTTCTATGTCTGAAGTTTGTAGACTAATTGATTTCGACATGCAGGTGGAAACAAAATAATGAAGAATAATTAGATCAGAATCATTTGAAATGACCTTGGAAGAACAAGGATTGTTAAGAAGAGAAAAGATGCTGTTAATTACAAAGGCTTGCTGAGAGAGAAAAAAAGGAGCAAATCTAAAAGTGGTTCAATATTCCTTACAACCTTGCAAATCAACTGGGATGATCCATTTTTGTCTCTGCTGAATAAAAAGTAGGATTGCTTACATCTTGCTTACCTTGCGTATTAGCTTTCCAGACTTACTTGTTAAGGCGTCGATGTAAGAATTTATCCTTAAGGTGTTTACAGTATTCGTTTTTTATTTGTTGTCAAGTTTTCTCAGAAGAATCCAAATAACAAATATACTTTCATCATTTGTTCTGTACTCGAAGAGTAAGTACCATTTTCTAGTAAACACTAATTCAAAGGCTGCATTTGAGATACTGTAGAAACGTTTAGATAAAATGGTTCCAATTAGTTCAAAGACTGCAATCGTCTAGCTTTGGAGAATCAACAAGGCTATGGTGCGCAAAAGAAATTTTGGACATTAGCACAATTGAACAGAAGTGAATACGCTGAGAACTCGCAACTACTTTGCATTAATACAATTATCAACCGTTTCATCTCTCATTCGTCAGTGTTCTCTCCACTTTGTCACTAGTTACTCATAGATACTGGTAGTGGGTATTACAGAAGCAAATTCGAATTGAATTGTGCTACTTAAAGGTATACAATTCCATTAAAGTTTTAGATGAAAAATAAAATAAATTATTAGGGTGTGAATTGTTCAAGAGGCTGACAATGTACTAAATTGTATGAACGAAAGTGCCAAACACTCCAAAAACAGGGAATTGTCAGAAGGAATTTTTACCGTTCTGCTTGCTTATCTCACACAACAAAGAGTGAACATTTTGAACTAACTAGAGAGCTCTTTCAACAACCGAAGATAATCACCTGTATCTGTAATTCTTATCTACAAAAAAGATTGTCTATCATATTACAATTACAAGAAGAATGTCTTTTTTATTACGATTGCCAACATTACACCAACAATATGATTAAAAGTAATGGATTATTCCTCGCAGTGGGGAGTTCTTGTGATACTAGAATAAGCACTTCCAGCAGTGAAAGGTCGTTAACAAATATTTTCTTAAGGTCACAACATAAAGAACTAACAGAAAGGTTTAACTTCACTTTATTACAAATTCTGTCAATCCTGCAGCGTGTTAGCTTAACATCAATCATTCCCGTTAATACAGGCTGTGTGTGATAAACAACTACACCTTGGAAAAATCCCGTTCAATTCAATAGCATTACTCGATACATGAAGAACGTTTTTTCTTTTTTCAACTCAGTGTGAAAGTAAAACTTAGTATGCATTGTCTTTCGATGTGATTCATTAAGAATTCGTACACAGTGTTGCTATTCTTCGTTGTTTCTTGGTACAGGTACAAAGAAAAAACACTTACACATTACGTCAAAGTACATCCATCAACGACAAAGTTCTTTAGAAGACCGTTGTTCTCGTCACACTTTATCTTTTTTTGTTTTCGTTTTAATGTTTTAATTGTTTACTTCGCTTCCGCAAAGAGTCAAGGTTACTATCTGACATTTTAAGTGGGTAGCATGTCAAGTTTCTAAAAAAAAAACACGATTGTGGGTAGGGCAATCCTATCCTACACATACGGTTATATAGGAAGGCTTTGTGGCGAGCAGTTTAGCTTATCCTTAAGACAAGATTATATATTTGAGTTAGTAACACAGGAGACGTTGTATTGTCGACGCTTTGTCTGTATTGGAGACGTTGACTTTTTAATCCAGAATTTATTTTGATGAACGAGTGAAATGCATACTAAAAATTCTAATTGCATTCTTGATAATAGCTAAATGTTCTAGTTAATGATACTAATATCATTAATAGTGAAAACAAATATCGTTAATACAGTGTTTCTTCCAGAAGATTTTATTCGTGGGGAGGCTAACGAAAATTAAAAATAATACATATTGACTTCAGTGGGTTAAAATATAAAATAACAATAATGTTACTTAACAATATGTCGTACTTCCTGTACTTAACCTCAAAATAACACGAACAATATTTATAGAATGTGCTATTATATACATATTTCAGTATGCATATGAATAATACAAGTGTTGAGACTAATTATTTCGGGGGTGCGGTTGAAACCCCCCGGAAAATGCCTGAAAGAAACACTACGTTCATATAAAAGAAACGTGGACATGACATGTAGCTTCTGTTGGCATTTACATCTTGATAAGGAAAAAATCATAAGGGTATACATTTCTCAATAATAGTTGTTCTTGTACGTGCAAACGATGGTGCAGCAACCATAGTACGACAATGAAACAACCATTGTCAGCTCCGTGATATGAATTACGAAGAAGACGTATCCACTTTTGGGCATTCTTCTAGCAGATATATCAATTTGGGATAAAAGCATTGTTCATATTATATACACGAATTCTCGAAAAGGCGATTGGAAGTACAATGGATATTAGCCATGGTATGTATACCATTTTGTTACCAATGCTTGAAAACTCCATTGTATTCTAACGGAAACAAGCTGATTTTTTCTTCTATTTTTGTTCTGTCACTTTATTAGGCTGTTTTCTCCTTTCCATTCTTCTAACGTGTTATTTTCTTTAATCTTTAACAGCCGTTCCAAATTAAAAATAGACTTAGTATCAATTCCGATGAAGGGTTTGTTGAGGATTTTTTTTTCGTAAACGTCATTATCCAATCATGATATCAAAGTCTCCTGTTTTGGTCCAGCTTATAGAACAACTACAGCACAGAGAAAGAGCGATAGAAAAGGCAAGGATGGGTTTTCTGATGACAACGCCCTTCTCACCTACGCAAACAACATTATTCCCGGTGAGTCACCGTTGCCAACCCCGTCCGCCAGTAATTTTTGCCTCAGAGAACGTAGCTGTCAGCTCATGATTAAAGAGCAGATCATGGATTCGTACCAATAGAGCGAAAAATTTCTTTTTGGTCACGGACAGCTAGAGCAACCTGTCGGAGTGCCAAGGACGAAAAGTATCCTTCTCCCCACCTCGCTTTCAATATCACTTGCTACATCCAGCATTAACCCTATTGGTGATCATCTTCGACAACGAAAAACCAATATAGTATTAGCAAGCTTTAAACTTTCCAACTTTATTCGAAACTGATTCTTAAAAAATTCCCAAGATTTGAACTGAATTATATTGGAAGTTAAAAATAATTTTGGTTTATTCTCAATTTCTATTAGTCTAGACGTAATGTTCAATTCATAAAAAATATTACCCAACCTCTCTCGTTTATGATCGTTAACTTCGGATAAGCACAGGCGCGGGTCTAAGTCCCACTCACGACGTCCATCCTGACTGATGTGATGCAGGAGTTCCATCAGCCCCAACAGACGATTGCTGGAGTGGTTCTTAGAAAATATGCATACATGTCCTGGCCGAAACCTTCCCAATCCTTACCACAGAAGAGCGCTCGCCGAAGGACGTCCTTCACGCCTTCGGTCACAGATGCATATTTATACCAAAATAACTACATTTGTAAATACTCAGAAAAAGTATCAGTTTATTACAAACATAAGAACACAAATTAAATTCAATATAATATTCTTATTTGAAGCTAAAAATTTAAGTTGCTTCTAAAACTTCATTTTAAAAAGCCAACACATTTTACAGTGATATAATATAAAAATGTTGTCCTTGAAAAATATTCTGTAATTGTCTAATCTTCCACTTAGAGAGCTCTATTTTGTAAATCTCATTTTTAATTTTTTTATTTGTTTTATGATGACAAAAATCTAAACCAAACTTTATTTACTAGACTCATCACCAGAAATAGATATGTATAACTGCTTGCTTATTTGGTTCTCCAATTCTAAAGTTCTTCCGCTCAGAATATTATGACATTTCTGTTCGTTCTTTTTTTTTAAGTACATATAAAATACAGCCTTCTACTGAAGAAGTCCTTCACGTATCCATGACTCCATTTCCTCATAATAGTCTAACAGCTACTGTATACAGGAGGTGGAGGGAGGAAACAAGGCGACACAAAGGACAATATCGTATTGTCTGAAAGCGTGAAGCAGAGCATCCATTACGTTCCTATCATTTCCCCAACACATTTAGAAGTTGGTGCATCAAAAATTACAACATTAAAAAAAGAAAACCTTGTCAATCAATTCATGTTAGATTAGGATTGGAGTAATATGGTGGACTCGAAAGAACAGAATCCCAGTAGAATTTCTTCTGGAGGACCCTTCTTTTCTTCAAGGTCGGAAAAGAATATCAAATTTATTAAGTTTTTAAAATGTGACTAAAAGTTGTATGTTCCACTCTTCATCAATTTAATCACGATGAATTGCTTTTGTTGGGAATCCTTTTCAAAGGTCCGTTCCTCGATCGTAATGATTGTCCAATCATAATCTTTGTATACAACTTTGACTCTGATATAAATGTAGATATAGGTTACCGTCGCTGAGGTAGGGGGTCTCGAGTTCGATTCCCGGCTTTGCCAAGGGATCTTTTCCAAAGTGAGAGGGTCTGGAACAGTGCCCACCCAGCATCGTGATGTAATTGGGGAGCTGCTGTAAATAAAAGACAGTGGCGATTACAGTTGAGAACTTCGGCTCTCCTCTCCCAACACGTTTGGTCAGCGTGGGAGCAGTAGACCAACTCTTCCCTCCGAGACCGAGAGAAGCCTCATCCAGTAGTGGATTTAGTCTGGTTGTGAATTATTATATATGAACGCACGCGACGAGAGTCCGATCTTAACGAAATTTTATACCTGGAGGTCTTGAAGGATGCTGAGTTCGATGTTAAATTGTTTAAAAGAACTGAATTTCGAAATTTAAGATGGTCGCAGTTCAAAACACCTTTGTTTTGATCATTTCTTTTTTTGCCAGAAACATCTGGTAGTTTTGCAATCCACCTTTATAGATGCACACGTTGCTTATTCAAGCATAAAAGTTTAGGATTGTAACATTCAAGAACTCCTTTCCATTGAAATATCTTCAGATTTTCGGTAAACTTCGTATCTATGAGTTTTGAATAGCGCTAACTCAATCACAATTTGGCTCAGTTTTGAATATTTAAAACAAACTTTGAAAATAAAATATACATGAAAAATGTTTCTTGTGTATTAAAATAATTTTCCATCCAGGGTAGGTGGTGTTTATATATTATCCCTAAAGTTTCGCTGTCTTTCCCCTTCTACAAAGGCTAATTTCAAATTTCAAGATTTACTTCGTATAAATAATAGAATTCATTACGAGATCTCTGATTACTAACATGTAACAACCCAATAAAGTGTGTTTCTCAATGAACATCTGGTTTCTCTAGCTCTAATTATGGCTTCTAGGTAATTTCTACTTTTCAGCGCAATTTTTAAAAAGCATGGATAATTTTAAAAAATATTTTTTATTTAGCTGGTTGATAACACGTAATAAAGAGTCTAGCTTTTCTTGGAGGCTATGTTAAGAAATGAGACAGTGCAATGTATTTGAACAATCTTAAGTCATAAATGTGAATTTTATTACATGTTGAACTAATACATAATGTGTCCAAAATATGTACTGTAGAATTCACGAGTAAATGAATCCTTTGAAAAGAAGGAAATGAGAAGATGTTACAAAAGACAGAATTTCAAATAACGTTTCCTTCATAAACTGGGAGTGGTGGTGAAAGGAAGGCTGCGGAGATTCACAGTGACGAAGATAAAGTCTGTCTGAAAATCAGAGTTACCGAGAATACTGTCAATTTATTTGTGATTAAATGCGCACATCTCGATTACTTAATTTGCTGTCAGTAAACTAACAAATGAATTAAGTACCTACGTTATTTCTGAATTAGAAGTATGAGTCTTTCACAAGTTATGTGCCTTTTAAAGTTGATTGTCTATAATCACGGTGATTGAGTTAGGCAACTACGAATCTTTGCTCCCTAATTAAAATTCAAGAATCGTTCAAATGCAAGGACGACGCAGAAATGAAGTATGAATCATATTTTGCTCATTAAGTCCTGGAATTTCAAACTACTGCTTGTATTTTAACTTGTAAAGTGTATTTTATTCAATCACAACCACCACCCACCCTCCCCTTGTACTTTCACATTTTTCTTTGAAATATTAAAAAAAAAACTAGTTTCATGTACAGAGAGTGGCTCATGTTGTCTTTCAACTTCTAAGTAAGAAATGGAATATCTTTATTCTGTAGTACTTGAAATTACGTATAAAGACGGACAAATAAATAAACACTCAAATCAGTTATAAAAGAAAAGTGCATATGAACAGCTATTAACACAACAAACTGTTATATGAACAAACAGGAAGACAGACTACTGTAGCCGATGACGAGTAGATAGATACACTCAAACATTTATATCCACATGCACATACTCACATGACGAATTCTCGAAGAGGAAGACCTTTAAGGAGACGCTTTGTCAGTAAATGAAAATTTAACATCAAGGTAAACACTAGTGAATAAGTGGCTATACTGTCACATGCAAGAAACAAAAGATGGGAAATGCTCACTTGAAAAGTGAAACCTTTATTAACGGGCTACCTGTATGAGCAGCAGCATTAATACATCATTGTGTCTTCTAGTACCTTGAGGACCAAGCATACAGGAGAAACATATATGCTTGTTCCTCTCTCGATTCCAGCCTACCTTACAGGTACCGTTACTTTTGTGTGTATGCAATCGAATGCATGTATGAACAAACAGAAAGTAAAAGTCGAGACAGTGGACAGATGGTTTGTGTGTTTAGTTATTGTCAGACAAGAAGAAAAGGCTTGACTACTACCTCCCCTTCAGAAGGCGGTCCCCGTCAGAGCTGGAAAAAGTGGGTCGCTACAGCAGCAAAAGCTTTCCAGCCACAAACTATTAATTTTTTGAAAGAACAGGGTTGCCAAGATACAAAGAATTATAAATAATATATATATTACTGAAATATATATTGTTCAAATGTTAACAAGACAATAAGAACTTCAGAATGCAGAAATTTCAGAATCTTAAAAGAGTTGCGAACTACAAACATGACTTCGAACATACGAACGTCCTAGGCTAGAACGGCATTAACAATACCGATAGCTCTCAGTGACTGTTATTTCCTACCATTCTGCCCTCTGGTGACGAGGAAAGGCCCTTATTACAAGTCGGTTCTTTTCATGTA
>JAGDQP010041904.1:0-16733 GCA_022664845.1 Lepisma saccharinum | reverse complement strand
GTTTTACAAAATGTGTGAAATTTGGTAATTGTGTTCTATGCATCAGTATCATCAAAAATTCAAAATTTCATGTTTTTGTCTCTTTTGGTTTTGAGTTATAAATTGTTAAAAATATTTATTTTTTTTAAAAAAATCGACTGAATTTTTACGCGTTTTGAAACTTTTAAAAAACCTTTGAAACCTTTAGAATGCATATGTCAAATTTCATGATGGTATTTTAATGGGATCGTGTTAAAGATAATATTTCTAACAGAAGTACACAGCCACTGATGTATAACGTGTATAATTAATTAGCTTAAACGGCAGTACACATAATGGCTTTTAGTAAAGTAAATTTAATTAGTTAAAATGTCACACAACACCTCAACTTTTTCTAAGGGGATTCTGCGGCGTATCCTTAGAATCAAGTAATTTAGCCTTGCATACAGACTAACATCATAAAAACACAATGCTTTACATAAAACATGTTTGAGAAAGGGAAAATGGTGTTTAATGAAAGCACTAATTACATACAAAAACTCATTTAAACAAAACACAAACGACCTTTTGACATCTTTGGCTCAGGCCGAATATTCATTTTTCACTAAGTCTGTTGCTACTTTTCCTACGTCTTCAATAATATGTAACAAACCTTCATTAATGTTGCAGACGATTGTACAAGGAAGCGGAACTAATTATATCCCTCCCAAATGCAGTGAGCGGGCGTAAAAGACCGAATGCCCAATACCAGACTTTACCTCAGGTCAGACTGGTAATGGGGCGTTTCGCGAGTTCAAGTTCTAGGGATGTATAGGGAATGTGTAGCCCTATTTATTGACTGCAATGCAGCTTTCGGGTGTAAGGAAGTAATTTAGCTAGGTACTGACCCTTAGCCTTGTTGCTCAGCTCTGCATGTCTAAAAATAGCCAGAATAGTAGAGATTCACAAAGGAATTCTTATCCAACATTAGATGCTTTGTAGTCACATTGGTCGCCATTATCCAAAATGAGTTTACCGCTCTATGTCGACCTCCAGACGACCGATGTGGAGGCATGGGAATACTAACTGCCATGTTTTTAGTTTTTTCATGTGTGTGTAATTGATTTCATGTGTTTATGATATTGTTTGGGGTTCTGTTTGTGTGTGTGCGGGCCAGCGTTTTACCTGCACCAAGTCTGCTGCCCAGGTGAAGAACTTATCCAAAAACACTTGAATGAACTGCAATACTATTTTAATGTTACCATTAACACCAATTGCCATGATCATATCACCTAGTGCACCGTATATACCACAGTTAGACTCCTTGAACTGGTTAGGGGTGAGAGGTTTCTTAGGAGATGGAACGGGTTCTCCAGCAGCTATGCGTATTTGTTTAGGAGGTTTCTGGTTTTTAGGTACATTGGGAGGAGTAGGAGTTGAGGTATGATTTTATCCAGTGGTGGCAGGGGTAGGATTAACTGATGCGGAAGTACTAGCAGTAGGGGTAACTATAGGTCTTGTATTGTTATTTATCAATTTCGTCTGCTTTTGATCGTTCTTACCCTGATTCTGTTTGTATCTGTTGCCGCTTTTTGCTTGTTTGTTGCCAGTGCCTTTCCTGGAAACTAATACGCGCTTGAAAACTTCACAACCACGACAATTAGCAGTAAGTGGACCAGAGCAGTTGCAGCACTTGGGAGGTTGACCCTTAGGCTTAGGGCATCTGTTGGTGGGATGCTTCTGGCCACACTTTACACATGTTTCTTTTAAGTTACTGGAGGACGCGTTGTGGAAGAAATTTTGACATATGTGACACTGAACTATATCAGAAGGGGAGGGCCTGTAGTCATCAAAAGTCACAGCAATGAAGCAAAAAATTTTCAACATTTTTTCATCTGTCTTGTCATCAGGCTGTTTCACAAGAAACAACGGCAAAGGAACTTTCTTTCTACCTTGGGCTTTCTTTGCGGAATCTATGTATACCCTACGGGACATCTGATGTACGCTAACATATCCTGTCTGTAGATCTGACCTTTGAAAAATCTCTACTTCATCGGGTGGCATGTTGACTGGAAGACCCTTGACAACTACTTTTACCTGTCTGTCACTCACTGCACCTGTATGCACATATTCTATGTCATTTTCAGACAGGTAACCCAAGATACTCTTGTACGTGATTTCGTTCCAAACTAATATCTTAAATCGCTGTCTGGCAGTCACTGCAGTTAAATCACCATACTTTTTACTTACATCGGACAGGATTTCTCTAGTGGGTACAATAATTGCTGGATACTTCTTTACCATCGGCTTGGATAGGTAATTCGATTTATCTGAATTAGTTGGTGACTTTTCCAATGAGCTATGGCTAACGATACTATTCTTAAGTTTATCAGCATATGAGTTGCCTGAGCTTGACAAACTTGACAGGCTCGAGACTACTGACTCTGTATCCGACAAATCGGAAATTTCTGAAAATAAACGTCTATATGAATTTGCATGTCTGAAAGTTTCAACTTACCAACATCCAACAGGGCCTTTGCTGCTTCTTTGGTGGCGGGGGTTGCTTCTCCCTGTGTCTTGGGCGTTGATTGGCTCTCAGCCTCTTTCTTCTTCTTTGTTCTGGGCTTACCCCTATCCTTATCCATCTCTTTTTTCATCTTACTTGTCATCTCTTCGTTCACTTTCAAGAGCTCCATGCACGACAACACTTTAGCACACTCACACTGTTTTTTTCGGAAGGAACGGTTCCCCTTGTGCTCTACACTCTCTGGTTCTGGCTCCCAGTCACGGCAAAAACGCAGAATCCGTTCCCAGAGACACTCCCGAAACTAAATAAAATTCTAATAATTCGGTTGCTAACCGCGCACTGCAGTCCACATACTTCCCATCACTCCCCTTTCTGCACTGCACTACACACGTTCGACCTCTCACAGCACTGTGCTAGCTTCTCTAACAGTTACACCTTGTGTAACTCTTAAGCTGCTCCAAGATAGACATAAAACTGCTCTAGCTTCTCTACCAGGTAAATGCTATTTAACTTGGGAAGCTGCTCTCAGGTAGTCCTATGTTTATACACTTCTGAACGCAGTCAACAGACTTGTTGCCTCTCACTTGTACACTGCACACGAAGTAGTTTTACTCAGAAACTAGTGAACACTACGGCATTGCACACTTTGCTAGGCCTATCTCTACTGTGACAGCCTTTTGGGAGTACGCCTCTCATTTTTTTCGTAGCTTGTAGCTTTGTCGTCAGGAAGTTCAGCGCAAAATCCAATTGGCGAATTGGACCACGTTCTTTGTGGCCTCTGAAATAAACCGGGCTTTGTACTCTACCGAAGTGAATTCCCACTCTTCTTCCAACTTCGATACTAACTGTCTGTAATAGTTGGTAACCTCCTCATTAATACTTAGTTCCCCTCTCCGCAGAATAGCAGTGATGTTATCTTCGAAAATGGCTAGTGCTTTGGTAAACCAAGTCAAATTAAAATCAGGTTTCTGGATCCTTCTTAAGGTTCTACCATCTCGTATCCCTTTCCTAATTTCTGACTTGCAGTGCAGGGCAGGGAGCCTTTTGTATAGCTGCTAGCGCAGTGTTCTGAGGCATTGTTTCTGGGCACCTCTCTATTTGTATTTTGGCCTAGAGGAACCAGCTTCATCCATTCTGGCTTGCTTCGTCCATTCCATTCTAATTTATATGCCAATTTTCGTTTGTCCGGCTCGAACAGTAAGGAAATCTGGTTTTGGGGCGCCCACTTTGGAACCAGGTTGGAGACTTTGTCAAAATGTTGTACTATTTTCCTAAACTACATGTGATAATACATCTTTATGCCAAATTTCATATCTCTAGATCAAACGGTGTGAAAAATAAATTTTAGTCTACCTTTCTGGATCCAAGATGACGTCCTTGGCTACATTTTGTAATATGTAACTTATAGCGATGTATTTTGTAACTTACTAGCGATGATGTACCCTCATACCAAATTTGGCGTTTCTAGTTGCAGCTGTTTACGCTGTGTATTCTGTACTACAATATGTTTGGCGGCCATTTTGGATCCAAGATGGCGACTTTTTCATTATTTTGTAATATTTTCCTAAACTACTCTTGGTCATACACCTTCATATCAAATTTCGTATCTCTAGCTCAAACGGTGTGGAAAATGGATTTTCGCGTTCCGCCATTTTGGATTAAAACGGCGTTTTTGAAGACATTTTTAATATTTTCATAACCTACTAGTGATATTGTACCATCATAACAAATTTTGTTTCTATTGCTCCAGCCGTTTAGGCTGTGTATTCAAAACAACAATGGGTTTTGCGGCAATTTTGGATGCAAGATGGCCACTTTTTCAAAATGTCGGAATTTATCCTTTTCCTACTCTTGGACATACACCTTCATAACAAATTTGGTGTTTATAGCTCCAGTTGTTTGGTCTGGGAATTATGATTAGTGTCAGTGAGTCAGTGACCATGGTTAAGATAAGATAAAATGAATTGTATGGGCGGTAACAGCACTATGGCTTACTCCCGTACAGTGACCATGGGACTATATAGTATATGGACTCGCTTTGCTTCGATGCGGGCGCTGCCCGCAGACACTCGTGAGGGCTTCGCCCCAACTAGGGTGTTTTGGGGGTTGCGCCACCAATATCGTAACTATTATCCTTGAGGACCGTGCCCTCATGGTGCCAATCTGTACCCAACATCCTGGGAGGCACTGTGCCCCCATATTGATGATTATCCCCCATTTATTCTAACCTACCGGTGATGGTATACCTTCATACCAAATTTCGTTTCTCTAGCCTCAGTGTTTATAAAAATGGGTTTTGGTGGCGCTATTTTGGATTTGTTTACGTTTTCTTATATTGTCGTGACCTACTCCTGATGGTACACCTTCATACCAAATTTCGTTTCTCTAGCTCGAACTATGTGGAAAATGATTTTTGGGCGGCCATTTTGAATCAAAGATGGTGACTTTTTAAAATGTTGTATTATTTTCTTAACTCTTGACAATACGCCTTTATGATAAATTTTGTATCTCTAGCTCAGTGTGGAAAATGAATTTTTGGGTCCGTCATTTTGGATCCAAGATGGCGTCTTTGGTTACATTTCGTAAAATTTTCGTAACCTACTAGTGATGAAGTACCTTCACACCAAATTTCACTTCAGTACTCCCAGTGGTTTAGGTTGTGTATTCTATAGAATAGGTTTGGCGGCCATTTTGGATCAAAGGCGGCGACTTAAAAGTGTAGTCTTTTCTTAAACTACTCGTGATAATAAACCTTTACACCAAATTTCGTATCTCTAACTCAAACGGTGTGGAAAATGGATTTTTGAGGTTCGCCATTTTGGATTGAATATGGCGTCTTTGGAGACATTTGGTAATATTTGCGAAACCTACTAGTGATAATGTACCACCATACCAAATTTCGTTTCACAAAATCCAGCCGTTTAGGCTGTGTATTGGACCAAATGTCTTGTGGACGAAATATTCTTTGGAGCAAATGTTGATTGGACGAAAGATCTTGCGGACAAAAAATCCGTTGGACCGAATGTCGATTCGTCCACACGTTCAAGTGGACGAAAAATCTTTCGCACCGAATATCGAGTGGACGAATTGTCTGTGGATGAATTGTCTATGGACGTGTTTCGTGGACAAAATTTCGTTGGACGAAATGTAGCATCGCCAAAATATATTGCTAAAAGCGGACAGGAAAGAAAATGTAACGAACATAGAAGGACATATAGATTCAAGGTGGGCGACAAAGGAGTTGCTGAAATCATTTAAAATGTCATGTGCCACCAAACAGTAAGTTGCAGCACTACAGAAAACGCTATGGAGAGAAGCACTAACAGAAATCATGTTAACCAAATAAAACTTGTATCTGAAGTACCCGAGTTTGTGAAATCTGGAAGAGGAGTCATTCCATGTCACACACCTAGTCTACCTCACCATCTCAGATTTCTATTATTATTATTATTATTATTATTATTTTATTGCTAGTACCCGCTGAGAACATTATTTTCCTTTCAGATTTTTTGACGCACGGGGGTTTGTTCTATGAAAATTCAAAAAGTCAAATGTTCCGTGCTTTCTTTTAGTTTACAAAACTACTTATTACTCAGCAATGGTTAATGCTAGAGAGCTCCGAGAGGGTTCATTTTAAAGCTCTCGTATTAAGCTTTCATTTGATATGACTCTTGACAGGGTTGGACAAAAGTTTGTATTCGGAAAATTATGAAATTTGATTTTCTCAAAATCGGACATCTGGAAACTTTTCAAAAAAAAATTGTATGTTGGTCATACTTTCCTACAGCTACCATGAAAATTGTAATTTGGGACGATAATGGGATCATGAGATATAAAATATTTTCGTTATGTGTCTGTGGAGGAAAAGACACTAACGGTCCACATTAAGAATGTGTATTATTTATGGCCTTCAGAGTTAGGCATCTATGGCTCAGACTAGGATATGGTAGGGGAAAGGATGCAGTAAGAAATTGGCCAGAGTTTAAGTTCAAGGTACCAACCCGATATTTGGCTGGTGTGCCTGAGGAAAATCCTAGGTACACATTAAGTTTAGTTTATTATGAACTGGTATATAATATGGATGAACACATGAATTCTGTTCGGGCACGTAATATTGAAACCGGGACCCGGATTCGTATCTTGGAAATAGAAACTGAGGACTCGGATCTGGCTCTTGGAACCTAGTACCCGTATCCTGGAACCTGGTACGCGGTTTTAGGATTCAGATCCGGGTACCAATTCCAAGTATCAGATCTGAATCCAGAGTTTCAAATTCCAGGATACTAACCCTGCTTCCGGTTCCAAGATCGAGATACTCGGTTCCAATAATAAATAATATTCTTCATGTGAACCTATTGTTTCTTGTCAGTTCGCCAGGCAATTATCTGTTTTTTTTTTTAAAATCGTAATGTGGACCTCTAGTGCCTTTTCTTCCCCAGGCATATATTGAAACTATTTTATATCTCACGGTCCCATTATCGTCCCAAGTTAAAATTTTCATGGTAGCTGTAGGGGGGTATGATCAACATATAAGAAATTTTTTAAAATTTTCGAGATGTCCAATTTTGAGAAAATCAAATTTCATAATTTTTTAATCAAAGTTTGTGCAACCTTGTCAGTTATCATATCAAATAAAAGCTTGATCGAAGAGCTTTAAAATGATCCCTCTCCGAGCTCTCTTGCGCCAACCATTGCTGAGTAATAAGTAGTTTTGTTAACTAAAAACACGGAAAATTTGACTTTTTGAACTTTCATAGAACAAAAACTAATGCGTCAAAAAATCTGATTTTTCAAAAATATTCTCAACATGTACTAGTAATAAATAAAAAAGTCATAGAAATCTGAGAGGGTGAGATAGAATTTTGTTAAAAAGTGTGTTGATTTCACATGGAATGACCCAGAGACATTACTGATTGCTACAGAAGTAGATCAGTTAAGCATTCAAGGAGACGGTCGAGAGTGATCAGTTCCCAGGAGAGCCAGAATAACTGCAGAAGCTGGCTATAGAAGAAACGACTTCCAGGAATACCGAACCGATCATTTTGGCAATGGAATGAGGTGTCACGGTGAGTCCTGACAAGCAGTTCCAAGCAGTCCTGACAAGAGAGTAGACACTCCTGACCGTTAGTGAATAATGTGTGCTCTGCATATCCACAAATGCTCAAATAAACCCAAACTCTCATACGTATTAATATAAAGTTAATTGATTTTTCTCTTGTAATACATAAGTTTATAGTGTTCTTTTTATCTTCTGTGGTGTAGAGTGTACTCTCGGTCCACAGTGCTTGTTTTCAACCCATGTATGAACTTCACCTAAAACTAGTTATTCAGCTTGTATTTAGACTCTTCCCAACGGTTCTCTTTCTAATTTATTTCTCTACATTTTCGTTTCGTTGTCATCAGACGACATTTGAGCCCAAGCGGTATAACCCAACATGTTCTTCTGTTGTTCGGAAACTAGCAGGTCTTCCATAGACTTATATACCTGTGCCAAAAGTTCATAAAACAGCGCACACATGACTCAGACATCCGTTTGTAAGTTTCTCCTATCCATTGCACTTTTTACCCTCATACTTATCCCATATTGACCCTTTTGCTATAATTGAAGACCTGAATTGTAAAACATCTCAAGTCCATTTTTTCGTATTTTCATTTTTTATTCGTTTTCATTTATATTCCAAGGGCTATCCACTTGCATAATATTACATCTTAACCCCAAATAAAAAGACATTTTTTAATACTAAAAAAATCCAGCTCAATATCCCAATTCCTTGGACTGTTTTCTGTTCCTCCTAAAAATAATACCCCGGTGGACTTGGGATGATTTGCAATTCAGGTCTTCAATTTTGCTTCAGTAACCAGTCAAGTATTCAAAACAGATCTTTTTAGATATTTCTAGTTCACAGTGGAATTTCGCACGGGAGCATTGTTCTCCGAAAACGCCAAAATGCCATGGTGCACGCAACGGTAGAGCGATAACTTCTTGTGTTTGGGGGGGTCGTCGGTTAGATACCTGCTCATGCCACAGATGCTTCGTGATGGACAAACACCATGTTCGTGGGTTTTCTTGTTTCCTCCCACTTTCTTCATTCCACGAATTCATCCATCCATCCTGAACTAAAGTTGCGTAAAGGTATTAAAAATTAAATTAAGATTGAATTAAAATGCAAATATCTCCAAAAATTCTTTATTCACATTATGGTTCAATTTATTGCACTCAATTTCCTCAATGGAAAACATCGAATTACCTGTAACCCTGTATAACTATGATTGTATTGTCATTGAAAGGTGTAGAAGTTGTCATTGAATGACAAATATGTTATTTCTCTTCTTCTTACATTTTGTACTTGGAATATTGCCCTCAATGATATCATAGACCTCATAATAGATAGACTTAGCACGCTTCCCCATTTCTGGCTGCGCTAAAACTAATTGACTTCTGTTCAGAGCACGTGATTTTGAATCCATCCGCTAGGTAGCACTGCCATAGACGTCATATTCTACTACGAGGTCTATGGCAGAGCTACCTAGCGGATGGATTCAAAATCGCGTGCTCTGAACAAAAATCCTTTAGTTTTAGCGCTGCCAGAAATGGGGAGGCGTGCTAAGTCTATCTATTATGAGGACTATGATAGTACTACACTCAGTATTACTCAAATACCAATTTATATCAATATACTTGAATTTTTGCTTGCAATCTGTTTTCAACATTATATCAAATCTTTATTGCTATTATTATTATTAACGGCATAGGCCCAACAGGGCGTTGGACCAACACAGCATAGGATCAACAATAAATTTGACAACGCCGCAGCTACAAGGTCTGTGCGGAAAGTAATGTCATACATTTTATTGTGAAGAGACTGTACGTTGCAGGTCGCTCTACCCGCCGCAATCGATGGTGGTGTAAGTCAACTATAGAGCGACTGCTTGTTCAGTTGTCTCCGAGCTCTCGGACGTAAAGGTCGGACGATTTCGTAAACCATTGTTTCGTCTCTTGTACAAGACGCGATGCAAACTCACTGAAACTCGGCAAGTCTGCAGCGGAAACTTTTCCAATGGTTCAGCAGGCCTTCGGGGATGAGTGTTTATCACAAAGGCAAGTCTAGACGTTTTTGGAGGGTCGTGAAGAGCTTGACGACGAAGTCCGCGCTGGACGCCCGTCAACCTACTCAAACGAGGAAAATGTGACTCGTGGGAAAGAAATTTGGAAACAGACCGTCGAATAAGTGTTCGTTTAATGGCCGACATGGTAAATATTTTTTAAAAACTATCGTCCACGATGTTCTGACCAAAGATTTGCAGATGAGAAAAGTGTGCGCGAAGCTTGGTGACATTACTTTCCGGACAGACCCTGTATATAAGGGCTAAAAAAAATAACTTAAATTATCTTAAATTAATTTGGGGGCAACAAGGCGTCGAACCACATCAACATTGAACAAATACGACATTCGACCAAAACAGTTTTTTTTGGCCTGGGCGTTAGTCATACGCCGGTTCGTGCTGATTGAGAGGCTGTTTGTAGTACGAGGTGTTAGTCCAACGCTATATTTCCAACGTTTCAACTGGTTGGTACTACTGCATAAATAACATAAAAAAGAATTCGAAGACTTACATCACTTTCACCTGCAATTGTGAATTACAAATGTTTGAAATGTAGAAAAATCACTGTAAAGAAAAGTCACATGTTTAAACCAAAATCCATATTAAAAACATGTAACTCTCTCAAAGGAAAGAACGAATGAATTATAAGAGGTCTACTGATAATGACTGAGAAAGCAATTGAGGCGTATGCGCGAACAAACGTCTATGTGACATTTTTGTGTACTTGGAGTTATTTACGAGACAAAATTCACTTATGTGTCCTTGACATGTATTTGTACTTGGTTTGAGCACACTGCAAAAAATGGCCTCGGTATTCAAAAAATTTCTGGAGAAGGTAAATGCACTACGAAAATCGTGGAAAAGCCTATGTTACACGATCTTATCGTGAGTGAGCGCGCGCTTAAACATTGGTTTGTGAAACAAAAGTATATGTTACATCATATCGCGTCATCCCGCACTACGGACATGATTCAACTTATCATTGTTCTCAATATACGCGAAATATAACGTAGGCGCTTGTGTCCTCCTCAGTGAATGTTTACACCACATGAATAATAGTTCCCCACATCTTTGTATTCGGGAACTTCAATACACAATATGAAGAAACGTCTTTTCAGTATTACGATAGCGGCGGAATGTCTAATTTCGCACATGCACGCCCATAACACTATACGTCTTGACACAGTTTCATTCTTACAAACAACAGCACAACAATTAGTAATATACGACATCTTCTTCTTTGCACTTATCTTCTCCTGCAACGCCGTTCATCATCGGATGACTTCCATCTCCTGTTCTTTTAGCTTTCATCAAAACGATTTCTTTATCGACAGTTTTGAGGTCATACGCCAAGCCGAGCCATGCACAGAAGTCGATTAACGCTGTCGTAAGATCCTTGTTGTGGCCCAATTCAGAAATTTTATAATCATAAGGGAAGGCATGGTGAAAGTTATGCCATCCTTCGCCAAACCACGATAGTGCAACGAACCTATTATCACTGGGTAGAATATATCTGAAATGAATGGTAGATATGATTTACTGAAATGTGTAGAACCCTAGAGCATATATATTGTCTAGCGTTAACATACATAGTTATACGATAACTCCGGTTCGTTGTGGAAAAAAGTTTAACATTGGAAACACTACCATATGCAGTGACGGATAAAAGTATTTGAACAAACTGTTTTTTGTTATTTGAACATTACCACGTACAATTGTGTAAATTTTAAACTTTAAGAGAACAAAACATGAATTGCAACACAATTTATTTCACTTAAATAATAATTTTAACTTCAAAATAAATCTTAAATGCAATTTGTAAGGATTTATGAAGGAAGATGTAATTTTAAGGCAGGACAACAGTACAGGAACTTAGGTCAGTTCAGGTGATTCAAAAACTTCTAGGAGTCCTTTTACTCCACGTCCCTCTTGAAAGTTTCTTTGGTAATGAATGAATGCTTGTTGGTCAATTCTGAACCTATTTAGTCAATTTTCCATAAGATTCTCCTTCAATTCTGTTCTAATTCTGATTTAATATAATCTGAACCTTCTTTCGAGTTCAGTCTACCTATTCGTGACTAAATTTAAATGCGAACTCTGAGATAGGGTGTTTAAAGTGTGAGATGTGTTCCATACAATCCACGGCGAGACAGTTTCTGCACTGTGCGTCGGGTCAATGTCTTAGCACTTCCCTTATTATTATCCTGGAAAATGTGTCCAAATTCAAACCTACCCACTATATCTTCTATAAAAAGCTCCATACGCCATTAGATAGTATAGGACCCCACACATTGCACTTCCTACTTTCTACTTGACTGCCTACTGTGTTTTGAGAATTCCATTCTGTAAGGGTAAGATACAATACCAAGGTTCCAATAAGGAAATCATTTGCGAATGAATCAAATTAGAAAAGAATGCTATCAATTTGCAAATGTGCTTTATAAAAAAAACAGTGACTTTTGGAACAAAGTTGCATGGTGTGATGAGAACAAGTTGAACACATACAGTGCTGATGACCGAATACTAGTGTGAAGAAGGCTCAACACATCGCAATGCTTCGTTGAAAACATATTTATTTAGACTGGGATCTGAATGTTGGGATGGAACATTAAGAATCAAAGTACGAGAGGATTTGAAACTATGAAGTTTTAAGTCTCAAAATTATAAATACATCTTTACAGCGACTTCAGCATACCAGGTACAACTGCTGGAAATATATCCCAATAACAATGATAAACACTAGTTACAAAGACTCGAAGTGTGTATGTTAATAGCGAAAAACATACTATGTTATCGTTAGACAGAATTATATTAATCATACTTCGCTTTCCCAATTTTGGGTAGCGAGGCACTCAATAGAATTCAGCAGGTCAATAAAACACGAGGAAATGTTAGCCTGTGGAATTCGGATGCCTCGCTCTTTTCATGCGGGTCTACCCGGAAAAGTCGTGCTGTATTCGCTACTGTTTTCTTACATAACATATGGTTATACAACAGTCGTAATGTCCTGTTTGCTTATAAGTACATTCTTCCTATTGGAACAAATTGTTGTTACATACTATCCCTGGAGTAATGGCTCTTGGAAACAATAATATTAGTCTTTATGAAAAGAGTCTGAGAATATGTATTTCCACAACTGTCCTTCAACATAAAATATCGTAAGTGTTTGGTTCGATATTGAAAGCACTGAGGGTCCTTACGACATAATGGGGCCCTCAAAACGTGGTGGTAGCCAGTTTCAAACATGGAAGAGCAGGTGCAATCATGTGAGGATATATAATCTCTATGGTGTATGGAACTTGTATTTGTAGAATATACAAGGGGTAAATTTAGTTTTAAAGGCATTTTATAGATAAATCTTGAAGAAAGTACTGAGAAATTGATCTTAGAAAATACGATTTAGATTTCTAATATGACAATGACCCAACACAGAGTCCAGAAATTAGTGGATTGTATCTAACACATTTCACACTTTAAGCACCCTACCTCAGAGATCTTGTTTGAATCCCATCGGGAATACATGGAATGAACCCGGATACAGGGTCAGATAACACTAAATCAGAGCCAGAAGAGAATTAAAGATCCTTATAGAAAAACAGATCCAATTGGTTCAGGATTAATTAATAAACGTATTCATTCGACGCCAAAGAAACTTACAAGAGTTGAAGACTCTTATAAGGTTTTGAATTACCTGGGTTGATGGTGTTCTAATACTTGTGTCCGGCTATAACGTTATTCTCCTTTGTAACTTTCAGCTAAACGTAACTTACGGCATGATTTAGGCCAAGATGATTAGGGACCTTGATGATATGGATGGGAGAGGATTATTTCAATGGTGTGATGTATCTAACTGGACTGATCAACAATGTGATCAATGCTTGACTCGCAGTAAAAGTTTCAAACAATCATGCCTATTGTTTCAAGTTGAACCCATGGCATTGAAAGATACACTACAAGAAAAACTTCCCGATTAATGATAATAGCCTATGAAGATGCATCCAGCGTATAATTAAAGCTATTGAAGATGAAAGTGTGTAAATTAGTGTTGTTAATTATTGTGCTTCTACTAATTATTTTTCTCATGGTGAGAGTACTTTCGTTGAATTCAACAGGAGTGAATACTTGTATCAATGCAAAACAGCTTGCCCTTGTTACTATATACAACGTACTGAGGCTACGAGTATATATATATATATATATATATATATATATATATATATATATAGATAGATAGATAGATAGATAGATAGATAGATAGATAGATATAGATGTAGATATATATGAATGTTATAAATCCAGACGTTATACATGATTACCAGTTATTATGCATAATATCAACAGCATTTGGTTAATGTAGGAATTACTGTAGAATTCATCACATTTCTGGTTATTATATAAAATTACCAGTTGACATCTAATATTTCATATAACCACCCACTCACACCGGAAATTATACTGTATATAGTCACCAGTTCATTACGGTAAAAGTAATAAATTACCCTCTTCGATGTAAGTTAATTTATTTTGTGAACGTTCACGCTGCAGGTTATTAAAAAAAAAGCTGTTGCGTACCTCACACCACATTTCCCCGCTCCCTTCTCCGCGTCAACAATGAACACTCGGCACTGTCAACAATCGAAACACGCCAATTACTCTGTCAACAACTAAATTAAGTGGGCTGCTAGCTATTGTTTAAGTACCACGTATGAAATTGTTTCTGTTCGCGGTGTATAAGTACTTCAGTAATGAGCAAGTGAGTAGCGCCAAGTCTCTGTCAGGTTAGTAGCTGTAGGAATTGCTCAGCTCGTAGTGTGAAAATCTTCCTGCATACGGTGGGGAGACATTTTATTAGTTCTTCAATAAGCGAGAGAACATTATGGATGCAAGTTATAATGATGGAACGCTTCAACTGTAAACTAGAGGACATCATTAATAATAAGAAACAAAACAGTGATATTTAACTAAGCAAAAACATTGTGAATTGGTTGACAAAGTGAGAGAAAGTAAGTGAAAAGCAAGTGGTACCAGCCGATTACCAAAGACAGAAGGGATATGATATTTTAAGAGTGGGTGAATGTGATAAACTTATGTACCTGTAAATGAAGAAAGCTCTACTATTGGATATTATGTTCACTCCGAAGAGATTTTTACCGTAATTCATGTCACATATTTGGCAATTGGACATGGTGGAAGGAATCGAATGATAAAAGAATTACATAGGAAGTATAAGAATGTAACCTGTGAGGAAGTGATTATTTATTTAAATCTGTGTGAAACTTGTCAGAAGAAGTGTAAAGTTCCAAAGAAAGGACTAATAGTTCAACCCATGATATTCCATGAAATGAACTCCCCGATGCCAGGTGGACCTAATAGATATGCAATCACAGCCAGATAGGGATTACAAATTTATTTTTGTATTCCAAGATCATGTCACAAAATTTGCTCAACTCCGTTCGTTACAAAGTAAACGTGCAGAGGAAGTCGCGGTTGTATTGTTAAATATTTTTACAATTTTCGGAGATAAAAGCATTCTGCAAAGTGATAATGGTCGTGAATTTTCTGATAGGGTGATAGAGGAAACATGTACAATGTGACCTGAACTGAAAATCATTCAAGAGAAGCCGAGACACAGCCAGTCACAAGGTTCAGTTGAACGTGCGAACCAAGATGTGGAAAATATGCTAAGTTCGTAGTTAGAATCTAACCAACCTAATCATTGGGCTGATGGTTTCAGATTTGTGCAATTTATGAAAAGCAGAGCTTATCATAAAGGCATTAAATATAGCCCATATGAGTTTATGTTCAGTTCACTAGTCAAAGTTGGGCTTACAACATCGTCTATTCCTAACGAAACCCTACCAATCTGAACAGCGAAGATGATCTTAAAGCTCTAATTGAATCTCTAGAAGATGAACATCGTACTGAAGGAACGCTACGCAACAAAATGATATCGAAGAAAATACTACAGGTATTATTTCTGATGTCATGAGGTCTGAACCATTGGGTGATGTCGACGATAATTCAGAAGTGACGAACCTCTCTGAATCAAAAAGAGGAAAGAACAAATAAAGAAGGAAAGAACTTGTGCTAAAGCGGGATTGCAAGTCCAAGCTAATAATATGAAGATAAAGTGTCGCTGCGTATGTTTCCTTAGAGTGCCAGACGTGGACAGAGCTAGAACTGACCCACGAAATTTACTAGCAGTGATATTGGTTATTGACAATGATGAGCTTATCATCTTGGAACAAAGTACGGATGTCTTGGGCAGATGTACACTAGAAATCAGTTTGCCATTTGTGAGGAAAACTTCATTTCCTTAAATGAAGGTTAACGAAAAAAAGCAAGGAATGTGACAAAAATCCTTTCCGAGAAAGACGCGTTTTGATGTTGAAAACCTTGTACAAAGCAATGAGTTCGCCAATCATTTTGCCACTTTTTCTATGGAAAATTCTGCGTTTCAGCACGGAAGGAATATTCCGTTAAATAGTAAGACATTTTACAAACAGAAAAAGCACATAACCCGAAAATGTCCGAAACAGACTATTCCTTATTTTTCCCCCTTACACTTCATAATGAAGTACCCAACATAACTGTCTCGTTACGAGAGTGCGCAAGAAAAGCATCTATTTTAGGAGGTACGGGCTACCAGAGGTGTGCATGCAAAGGAAAGTGTAGTTCTTGTAAATGTAAGTGTAAAAGAAATGATAAGGTGTGTAAGTGTTCGAAATGCCATTATAGTCTGCCATGTTTAAACAAAGCATAAATATTTTCCCTCTGTCCTCGTATACTGGAAAAGTACCATGATAAAATTTAAGTATATAAATCGTTCATGTTTGATATTGTGAATGGATATTTCAAAATATTGTTTCAATATATTTTTCTCTTCCTATTGGTGACCTTAATTACTAAGATGATAAAGTTTAAGCTTGGATTCGATTACTCCTAGTGTATCTCATATAATTTCAAACTTATTTGTACTCTTAAAAGTTTCTTCTATTACAATTGTAACCGTATTGAAAATTACTTGTACTTTTAAAAGTTGCTTCTATTACAATTGTAACCATATTGAAACTTACTTGTACTTTTAAAAGTTGCTTCTATTACAATTGTAACCGTATTGAAAATTACTTGTATTTTTAAAAGT
>JAGDQP010041903.1:0-16733 GCA_022664845.1 Lepisma saccharinum | reverse complement strand
CTACAAGCAACTTTCAATCGGACTGGCATATGGTAAAGGAAATAATGGAAAAGGTAGCGGTCAGGATCTTACGCGCCATTCCAGTATTCGCTTACTAAAGAAGGAAACAATAAAAAAAAGGATGGTCGCCGTGAGGTTCGAACTTGAACTTTAATTATTACTTTCAGGCATCTAGTGCTAAGCCTGGGTCATTGGAGGAGAAAGGATGCTGTCTGCCAGGGCCTAAGTTGAAGGTACCATCGAGAGATTTCCTTGGCGTGACAGAGGAAAAACTGGAAAATCTCAGTCAGGAAGGAAAGGAGTCGACTAGAGCCTAAGTTGAGAGTACCATCCGGTTTTTGCCTGATGTGACTCAAGAAAATTCCTTGAAAAAACTGTCAGGGTCGGCAATCACTGGTATGGAACCTAGGACCCGTGTGAGGATGTCACGCCAAATTTTGTAGAAAACTATAATTTATACGGATAACAATCGATAGAACCCTTGACACCTCCTTGACTTTATACCCCCGCAAACTGAAACTACTGGCGGAATCCCTGCTCTGTACTAATTGAACTACGGTGCTTCATGTATTACAGAATTTCACGAGCCTAGCCAGAGGGCAACGGTGAGCAGTATCATAGCCTCCTATGTATGTACCAGATAGGAGGCTGCGGCAGTATCTATCTAATGTAAATTACCAATGACAGTTGCAGCTGTATTCCAACATCAAAACAGGATATTCAGGATGATTCTTATTGTTCGTATTATTTACTTAACTCCTTATATAAATTGTTCTTCTGAGGAATTGAAAATGTCACAAAATTGACTTCAAATAGCATGCAGTTACTCCGTAAACATTACAGCAATTTGTTGCACGCATCTCGTTGTTCATAATTTATATGGTATCATTTATTTTGTACTGAACTTTTAACGCTTTGAAACATTGACGCTGATTTATGTAATAATACAACTTATAAAAAGCACTGGAACATTTAAGTGTCGCTGTTACCTGGAAAGTCTTTCAGAGGCTTTTAATAGTGAGCAAGGCAGTAGTTATATGACACCGTACGAAGTGATAACGATTTTAGGAACCTACTTTTAGGCTGTAGCAATCCTGAATATCTCGGCTAAGATACTGGAGAACCTTGTTCGCTGCTTCCATGCTTAGCGCACTGAGGTGCACTCTACCTCATATGAAATTGACTACCAGAGTGTCCTTAGTACTCATAGGTACCTTGGGAGTTAATGGCGATAAAGCGTGGGTCTGGCTACCCACCTGACTTCGGGCCATTGTTTGAGAATATGTAGAGCGCTACCTCCACATCCCCCATGCGCTGTTCACGGCACGTGCACATTGCACAGGGGATATATTTACAGTTTTACTTGTGAGATCAGTCCAGACACTTCTAACCTCGCGATTAATATCAAGAAAGTTAAAATTGAAAATATATAGAACGGCTATTCTGCCGGTAATACTTTACGGTTGCGAAAGTTGGAGTACGACCATAGCAGATGAACATAAATTACGTGTGTTTGAAAATAAGGTTTTGAGAAAGATGTACGGGACGAGATGACTGGAGAATGAAGGAGACTGCATAATATGAAGAACTCCACGGACTGTACGGTTCACCAGATGTAAAAATAATGAAATCGCGATGACTAAGGTATGGAGTCCATAGCTCGGATGGGGGGAAACAAAGATTATATTATATCCTGGTTGGAAGTCCGGATGAAAGGAGGCCACTGGGAAGACCGATACCTCTTTGGGAGGATAATATAAGACGAAATCTTCGAGAAGTAGGTGTTTGTGATGAAAACGCATGATCTTGCTCAGGACAGAATTCTGTGAAGAACGTTTGTTACTGCGGCGATGAACTTGCGAGTTCCATAAGTCATAGAGTTACTTAGGATCACAAGGGGGGTTAAAAGGGCTCTTGAAACATGTTGTACGGCACATATTGAGATGGCTTACAGTCCAAATACTATATGGACTGTCAAACCTATACAGTCCAAATCGTCCCAAATACCTAAACACCAGGATTATGTCGGGCTTTAGCCAGACATTGAATATTTTGATATTGACTCGAGACTTGACGATGAACGGGATACAGTTCTTGCGTGGCATAAGGAATGTGTTAAAAGTTAAAAGACTTTCGATTTCCAGAAAGAAATCTTGGAGTATTGCAAGAATGACGTTTTCATTTTGGCAGAGGCATTGATTCAATTCTCAAACCTTATTGAACAACAAACGGGAGGGATACAATGCTTCCTGCAAACAAGCACTATCGCCTCGTGTGCGATGGAATGTTTCCGTTCACGCAATCTTAAAGAAAACACCATTCCAATCATCCCCCCTTGAGGTTTTCAGCATCGTGACCAACAAAGTAAAACGGCAAAACAATGGTTAAAATATATAGAGTATAAAAATAATGTTACATTGCAAACAGTAGAAAATGGAGGTGAAGTTCAATTTAAGCGGTTTAAACTGGATGGCTATGACAAGAGAACCCGTACTGGTTACGAATTCTACGGCTGCTACTGGCACGGACCTACATGCATCACCCAATTTCGTCGTCTTCCCGTTGATGACGAGGGACATACTTTGGAAGACCGGTATAAGGCAACACTAGCGAGATAAGAATTTCTTAAAAACAGTTGTAAAATTAAAGTTGAATCCATCTGGGAATGTGAATGGAACAAGATGGTTCAATCATCCCCTGAAATTCAAAGTTTCTTAAGAAATGAGTGTTGTGAAATGCAAGATCCTTTACGCCCTAAAGACGCCTTCAAAGGAGGACGCACCGAATGCTTTCGTGCCTTATATGAATGTGGTGAAGATGAGTATTTAGCATATCTGGATGTAACCTCGCTTTATCCGTTTGTGATGTCTAAGAAGCCTATGCCAACGGGAAAATTTAAATTTCATAAAGACAAAAACATGCCTGATCCAGCTAGTGTCCATGGTCTGGTTCACTGCAAAGTACTTGCTCCTAAAGACATTGCTGAATGATGAACCATTATTACTGCGTACTGGGAATTACCTCGGAGAATTGACTAATGAAATAGAAGATGGGTGGGAGATGCAAAGTTTCGTTGGATTGGGTGCAAAAAAATTAATGTTATGCTATGAAGAATCTTGTTACTGGTGAAGTGAAGTATGTTTACAAAGTTCGTGATATAACTTTGAATTATCGAGCGAAAGAGCAAATAAATTACGAGCACTATTACAGTTTGGTCACTGAAAAGTATGTTAGTCGACAAATCTTTAGTCCTAACAATATCTTGCGCAAAGCAGGATACAAAATCGTTTCTAAAGAACAGTACAAAACACATCGAATGGTCAATAATAAGCGAAGGAAGCTTAATCCCTCAAACAAGGAAGATTATTCTACTCTTCCCTATTGCAGTGAATAATTTTCGTACAAGTTACAAAATGTAAGTTGATAACCAAACGTTTGTAAAGGAAAATCTGAAAACACTTTTTTGATGCAAAGTTGCAAACTATTTTCTTCTTAAGAAAACTTCTTTGTGAAACAAAAACTAAATTTTTTTCTTACGAATTTTTTCTTACAAAGTTTTGTTCTTAGAAAAAAATTTTTGTTACCTTTTTTTGTTACGAAAACTTGTTGTTCCAATTATTTATGTTAATAACTTTTTTTCTTACTAAAACTTTTTTCTTATAAATTTGTTTTTAACTTTTTGTTGCAAACTTTTTTCTTACTAAAACTTTTTGTTCCAACTTTTTGTTGCAAACTCTCTTCTTATAAACTTTTTCTTACGAATATTTTGAAAAGACATACTTTTGTTACGAAATTATTTTTTGTAAAACAAAATGACAAAAATTTCTTTACCATTTTTTTGTGATGACAAGTACTTTTCTAAGTTTTATTTAATACACAATCAAGGGAGTTGTTAATACGTCAACCATACGAAGTAGAATAATTTCCTTGCTTAAGTCTACACACTCATGGTCAAAGTCAAAGGAAATATCGTGAAAGCACTCATCACAAATTATACTAAAGCAAGGTGTCCATTCTTCAAGACTTGACAGCACACAGTCGACAGCCACCTCGGCAAAAATACACGCACAGCTAGCCATTGTTTCCTGATTCAGCTGCAGCAGACTAAGTCACAATCGAATCGCCGTGGCAATTTATTGACTTCATCAAGCAATTTGATTATTTAAATTCAAGTGACGTCATTTCCTAGTATGTTAGTGCTTGTTTGCTTAGTTCTTGTTACAACTCTACAAAAATGTTATTTTATTCATAGAGCCTACTTTAGCGCGAGACGAGTGTATTAACACTTTTAAAAGCTTTGTAATCACTAAGTTCAGCTTGTATACTCCTTTTGTAGTTCGTATTCTGTGAGATATGCAACCTAACAATACTACTAAGATACTTTTCTTTTGGAAATGTAGTCTAACATCCGAGCATATCAGACAATAAGAAAACTAGGTGATATCATTTTATTAAAATAATCCATGGTTGGCGACACTTAAAAGTTTAGTATAAGTTGGCAACTCTTGATGACGTTGAATTACTATACAAATGGCAAAGAATAACTTATTAAATTATTTTAAGATGGAAACAGTGTTAAGTGTAAGATGACAACACTGCTTGTTCAGCAATGCCAGCTGGCCGTGATATTCTCTCACAGACTATTTCCCCCACCTGTCTCCTACTCTTCCTGTTTCAAGTAAACATATGGTTGCAGGCTGTGAAAGCAAGGCATGGACTTCCGGTGTGCAGTGCTAGTTTCTTAGTGTGTGTGTTTGTGTGTGTTTCTGATGGGGCCTGCAAAAGTTGGCATATGCGGGAAATGTTCTTGCATCAGGCGACAACAACCAGAAGTCAAGTCCCGTAAACTTAGGAAATATTATTTCATTATACTACCTAAGATTCTGCCAGGGAAATATAAAAAAGTAAGTAATTATAATTTCTCATTACCCATCTATTTGTATTTATCAACCTTACAAAACACTATATACAAAGGCTATACCCAGTTTAATTCATTGATATATTCAATACAAGTCAGCTACATGGTCTCAGGAAAGGTAGATTTATCAGTTCATGTCATATAAAGAGAGTACATTGTAATTATGTGGTGTCAATCACTTGAATTGACACAACAAGCAGTCCAATAGATCTCATTTTCTCCTTATATGTTACGAGTAAATGTCTTTTTTGGTTATAATCAGTTCTTTCTAGTTTTCATTTGATTCAAGGTACTTCAAATGCTGTTTATCGTCTTAACCAAACAGTCTTTTCGACAATAACCTACATGCAAAATCCTTATATACTCATAAAAATACAACTGAAAGGGGTAGATGATTTCTAGAATCATGTTCAAGCTACTTCAAATGTGAGTTTTCTCGTTATATATTGTTCGGTATTATGTAAATCCATGCTTTTCGCCTTCACATACGCGTTCAACCTAGTTTCAATGACGGTTTTCTTGTTACATATTGACTAAATATGATTCTTAGGACCTCTCTTTGTATTAATAAGCGCATAATATAGGCAATTTTGATTTACCAGAGTTGATTTCCCAATTAATATGCAAAGTGTACAAGTAAAATAATGTCTACACCCCATTCTGAACAGTCCCTCACGCGAGAAAATCGAAACAATGAGTCTTTCGTACCATATTTTTCGTGAAGATATAGTTTGTTTCTCTACTATTCGTGTTGAAATACCTATTTCAATGTTCTATATTAACAAAATTGTATTGCACATGGTCAAAATCGGGCTAATCGTCTGCTTTTGTGCCGTCATTTTCATATTCAAGAACTTGTTTTGTAACAACTAACCTCTAATATGGCGCTATTCTCGTATTTTCGGGTTTCAAAGGTAGCTTAAAGACTAGTTTTCTGCTTAAAATTATGTTTGAATATCTCTTTCATAGTGCTTACCTATAAATAAGAGGACTTCATTCCCTGATTTTCACATCAATTAGTCCTTTTCGTGTTTAATTAAAGTTCTTTCTACTTCAAATGTCACTTTTCTCCCTATATATTGACTGGAAGAACTCCTTCCTGATAACAAACACCGAAATAGTTGCAATTTCTTCTGAGAAATCCGCTTTAAACACGTCATAATCACGTTTGTGCTATAGATTACCACCAAATAATTCTTTCCAAGGGTAAAATACAATGCAAAAAACTCATTTCTAGTTAAATTATCTGTTAAATAAGTTCTCCAAAGTGATAGTTTGAAGTTTAATTCATTCCTTTTTCTATTTCAAAAGAGGTATTTTCTCCTAAAAACGCCAATGAATACCTATGTGAAGCAGGAAATAGCCTTCAAAACAGTTGCTAATCGACTAAGTTCTACTTAAACATGCATGTCAGAAGACGTGTTATATAGGTTTTCCATTGCATAAGACAATAAACACTTTGTATTAGGGTAAAATCAGATTTCAAATATGGTCCAGATGCGTCTCGTATGCTATTCAAAGGAATAATCATTCTGTATTAAGATAAATTCTCTTAAAGTAGCGTCTATAACTCTATTACATAGTTTTTGCATGTCCTCTGAGGCAATATATACCTGATATTTCAACTTAAAATAGATTTCTACATATACAGTACACTTCTTTGTACACTTTCAGTGCGCTAACTAGCTCACAAATAGCGATATTTTAGTAATTTCGACTTTAAAAGTCTTAAGAAACATCTCAAAAGTAAAATATTAGGAAAACTTTTGCTTAGAAATGCATTAGTCACATATCATACGGTTCTTTGTGCACAATAAATGCACTCCTAATGTTCAAATTATTCCAGAATTGGTACTAATGATTGACTCAAGTCGCACGGTTCTACATGTAAAATATGTATATTTCATCGTCTCAGGACTTCAAATCATTCATCTATACAAATAGAGGTGTGAAAACAAGCAAAAAACACTTCTTATGCAAAATAATCACATCTCCGGACTAGAAATTAATCATAAAAGATGATAGTATTATAGCAAATAGATATATCCATATTATGTATACGTAATTTCTTATATAAAGCTATCGTTAGATAGATTATCTTTGAATATTTATCCTAAACTATGTAAATTCTTCTCTTATTTTGTATCAAACCTCACTTTTACTGTTTTCAAACTAGTGTCACCCTCGTATATGCTTATTCAAGAAAAGAGTTATCATGCATTTTGTTTCTTACCTCGTGGGAGAAGGTTTTCACTTCTCAAAATCTTCTCTGACACTGCGAAAATTAAAACGATATTTGACGTGTACGACAACAGATGGCGCAGCAACAATTAACGTCTGTAGGAAGACACATCGCTGTCTCCAACCTCTCCAATCGACACGACCAAACTTCCGGTTCACATAGCCAGAAGATTCTCACGGTTCTCCATCCTCTGGTAGGTCAACGGGTTGAACTCGAGGTCCAAAGGTGATGTTCTATGCGGAAGCAGATGAGAGTTTTGTCAAATTAATGGCCAAAAATCTCAATTTATGAGCCCAGGTGCTTGAATTTCGGTGGAGGGAGCTCCGACAGGAGTGAGTATCTCTACTATTTAATGATTAATTATCTCCATCCATTTATTAGAAAGAGGAGAGAGGCAACAGATGTCTTGTTTCGTCTCAAAATTTCAAAACAGAAGAAGGAGAGAGTAAAGAAAAAGTTTTCTCTATATCGGCCAGCTGTTTTGCCTTCTTTCCAAACACTTCATTTAAGTCTAGTATCGTTCAACACTGGCGTTGTGGTTTTCGAAACAGCACTGAGAAAGACCCTTAGTGTCTGTCATCCTGACGGACGATTTCGATATATCTAGCGTATGTCTTCTTGATTTCTTATCGAATTCATCTTACGACAGGATAACACAACAATATTAATTTCTAATGAGTGGTCGCTATAGGATGTTCATAAAATAATTGACATGTATCTTAATTATTAAATAAAAAATAAATACAAGTAATTGCATGATTAAAACAATGAAAATATAAGATGTTGAAGGCAATATGTACATCAAATGACTGAAAACTTGATAGGAAATTGATTATTGACTATTTCATGTTCGATACTATTAACTAATGCATAGAGTATATACTGTATGGACAAAAAGGTGGTACCATATTGAACCTTAATTATTTATCATATTATTATCGTCGACTAGTGTATCAATCATAGTTTTTACTATAATGTAAGGTAAAATGCTAATTTCTGCAACATTTAATGCAGCACAGGCGGTGAGCGTGTACAGAAAAGCCTTCTTTAAGAAAATTGGATTAACGCATGTAACGCACACAATGCAAGCGGACATGAAAAGGCGCCCTAATGTTTTCGGGGTGATATCCCTGTACAATTGTAAAATTGGTTCGCTTTTAACAAGGTAATTTATAAAATGAGTTGAAATGGTCAGATTATGGTATTCGGGGATGTAGTTACTGTAAGCTAGAAGGGGAAGGGACAAAATTCGTTCGTTATTTCGGGGTTTTACTGTATTTTTTCGGGCGATATCCCGTATTATACTACTTAGCCATCAGAAATACTTACACGTACATTAATTGGCTACTCTGCTAAATCGCGATCGAATCACGAGACTAGAGAGCGCCTGCATGAAAATCGGCCTAAGGATGATTTTCATGAAAAGTTGCATTGCTTGCAATTAGGGTGAATAGTCAATTGAAACACGTGCTATACTTACCTTACAATAAAACATAAAATAAACATTTGTTTCAATTAGTTACTCACCCATATTGGAAACAACGCAAGCTTTCATGAAAATTAGCCCTTACTTTCAGAGATTTGTTCTTCACTTTCGCTCTTCTAAATGCAGGCTGTGCTCACAATGATGAGCATAGCAAAATACCTTAAATAAGGTCTGCAGTTAATACCAAAAGGGCTGTGCTCACCAAGATGAAAGTTGTGATGTTCGGATTCAGTTTTATTTTTTGTATTTTGGCCTATCTTCTAACGCCTTTAGAAAATTTCAAAGACGTCACGCGTGAGCTGAGATATTAGGTCGGCTTTTCATGTACGCGTCTGTTCCGTTCTTCACTAGCGATTTCTATGACTAGGGCCTAGCTAATACACATGTTTTAACGCGTATGTCAATTGGATACTTAGGAAAATCGCGAGCGAAACAGATGGCTAGCACAGGAATAAAAAGCCAACCTTAGTTTTATAAACGTTAAAGTTGGAAACATTGAAAACAAAAGGAAACAGCGTCTACTTTGTCGCTACCTCTCAAGCACTCCGAACATTATTATGTCCACTAACCTACTTTTTTAAATTATTATTCTTTTAAATCGAGTTACAGGATTTAAAATTCTTTATCCTTTTGCACACTTTTCAGCGATTTACAAAGTCACGTTGATAACAAGGTGCCATTTCATGCTGTCTTCATTCGCTAATTCTTATTTATTGATTCTAAAGGTACAGTTCCTTTCTGTGAATCTCTTTTCCTGATTGCATTGACCATCGCAAACAAACGTTCATTTCAACAGCACCTGGCAATATATTAGAATACCTTTTTCTCTTCTTTTTTCCGATGTTTCTAGTAAAAGACCTAGAAAAATATTTTTTCTTTGCTTTCTCAATGTTTGTGTGTGTGTCACGGTGACCTTCAGAAAACGTGGAGGCAAAAGCCCATCGAAAGGGAAACAAAATTGTGTTACGATTGATTAGAGAAGGAAGCTCAGTTCGTAGTGGGAAAACGCAAGTGAATTTTGTTTTCGCTTTTCTAAAACTTTTTACCTGATTTTTGTTGAGACGTCTTTTCCCGTTTCTTCTGACCCAGCCCCCTGCATTTTTAGTGAATAAACTAACAGTGTTGTCAGCTAATAACTTTTGTCACTAGCTCATTTGTCACTGAACCTAATAAAGATTAATCAATGGTTTTATAGATCTTATTATATTAAATGTTCCTTTTAAGAAGTATCCCTGCGCTAAAATATAGTGAGTTTCCCTCACCCTTTCAGACAAGGAAAAGCTCAACAGTGTATTTCTATCTCTGTCTGACTTGTAGTTACTGACAAGCAAGGTTTTCCAAGTGTCACACCCGGATTTTCTTGAAACTCCTGCAGGTGATAAAGGGTCGAAAAATAAAAGACACGTATTTTTTATATCGGCCAACGTGAAGGTTTAAGGGGTCGAAGCCCGCCCTAAAGTGCGAAAAGACGACACTGAGACAACTTTTAACAAGCCAATAACTACCAAAGTACACTGCAGATTTGTTTGAAACGTCTGCAGTGGAGAAAGAAACAAATAGTAAGAAACACGTATTTTTTGATATAGGCCAAAGTGGGGGTTGAAGGCGGTAAAGGCCCCACCTAAAGTTCGAACAGAGGGCATTGAGACAACTGGTAGGCAGGTCATATTTACCAACGCACACTGCGGATTCCCTTGAATGCTCAAACGTGAAGCAGCAGCAATATGCTTTTTGCTCTCCAAATGCTGGGTAATTTGTGAACGTTGGTCAACCGCGACAGATTTACAACACGGTTCGCAAAATAGCATTTTGCCATCAGTAGAAAACACATCCTTATATTCGTCACAGAACTTCTGCAAACGAGATGAAACACTTGTCTTTATTTTAGGCATTTTATAGTACGAGAAAACACAGACACCGTGCTGAAGCACCACTCAGAACACAATAAACGAAAAGACGCGTCGTGAATTCAAAGCCCTGCATGTTGTAACTGGCTTGTGGCTGGGTAGAATTCCCCACAATCGGACCTTACGTGTAGATTAAAGTAAGGCTCCAGAAATATGCCAGTCAACTTGTTCAAAGACAAAACAAACCTGACAAACTCGATATGAAAGAGGTGTGGGAGAATAACAATTGTTTCTTTCGATGTAGCAGGCCTTAATGAGCGATTTTATGTTTTTAAAACGAAAATTCTTAAAATATATATTTACATACGGAAAACTGGAAAATATGTGTATTATGTAAAATAAAATTTGCTGTGGTGACATAAAAGGATATGATCAACATTTTGGCAAAAGAAAGGACCTCTATCTCACTACAAAAAAACAACAACAACAAAAAAAAACATTTATTTACCTAAAAATCCGTTGCCTAGTAATGATATCAAAAAACCAAGTCATAGGAAGAAGAATTAGTCCAAAAGTCGCCATAGAAGAATAGAACTTTGAAAAAGCCAGGATTAAGATAGTAAACACGACGGAAACTCGACGTCATCTACGACGTCATACTAACAGACTCTGACGCTACCCACTGTAAATACGACGACGAAACCGAGATTTCCTAGCTCGGCTTCGTGGCCGAATGGTCAAGACGTTCGCTTCTTGAGTGAAAGTCCCGGGTTCAAACCCCCTCTTGGGTCAGCACCTTTTCATTTTTTTTTCGAAATATATTTTCATATGCTCGTATTTATTATTAATAATTGTTTTTTTTTGCATTTTTCGTACATTATCTTAAATTAGTCACCATGGGAAAGTGGAGGTTAGGTAAGGTCATGTATCTTTACATTTTCCTCTCTCAAATTCCTAGCGCGAGACGCTCTTCGACTTCCGCCGTGTTTACCATCTTAATCCCCATGTACTTTGAAATAGTGAACGAATTCTCCTATTTAGGAACTATAATAACAAATGGAAATAATCCAACAGCGGAAATTAAACACATAATTCAAACTGCCAACAGAGCATACTTCTGACTATTGCCCATACTCCGATCAACGGACAACGAAAACGACAAAACTCACAATATACAGAACACTAATAAGGCCTATAGTGACGTACGCCTATGAATGCTGGGTACTCCGAGAACAAGACAAACAACTACTGGGCAATACTCCGGAAGATCTTCGGTCCAACAAGAGTGGAAAATGGGCAACGAGGAATAAAATACAATCATGAACTGTACAACCAGTTCAAAGACTAATGCCCGGTTTCACCAACCTTCCTTAAATGTTAAGGAATCCTTAAGACAATTTAACGCCTCCTTAGCGTCCTACAGTGTTTCACCAACCTCCCTCAAAGTTAACAGTTCCTCAAACTCTTCCTTAACTTAAGGACGCGATTTACCTCCCTTAAGTGTTTAACGCGCCCTTAAAGTGAGAAACAATATGGCGGACTACTATGAATATTTTGACACAGAGATCTTTTATATTGAGCATTTAACAAGCGTCAGACTGGAAAGAATAAAACTCTTTACAAATGTTAGATGAATCAGAATTCCAACAACAATACTGACTCAGGAAAAGTGTTGTGTACAAGGTGTTAAAATGAATGTAGCATTATTTGAATTGGTATTTTATACATTTCCTTCAGGCATCTAAGGTTCCGGCTGGATAGGGGAGGGAAAAGGATCCGGTAAGGTGTCGGCCAGGACCTAAGTTGACGATACAATTCCGAAAATTGCCTGGTGTGACTGCGGAGGAAATTACCTGAAAAAACCGCAGTCATGATGGCCGCCCACTGGGATTGAACCCAAGACTTCTCCAATGTTAAGCCAATGCTCTACGATCATTTAGTAGAATTATTTGAATTCGCAATAGATCGAAACCATCTACTGAGACAAACTGCCCTGCTTTTAATTACTCTGCACTTTAATGTCTCTAGAACAGTCATGGAAAAATGTACAGCGTAAGTAGCACTTTTTTTATGGTCCAGACGGTCAGCTTTACCTACGCCGGAAGATACCTAGACTGCAAGAGACAGGCTTAGACAATATGGGCCTATGTAGTCCATAAATATAGATTAAATAAAAACTAAATGCTATATTCCTCTAATACATTTTTAGTGACTGTACATTTTGGAATTCAGATAGTTATAGGTGATATCAATAGCGCGCCCAAGACTAGTGTTAATGTGCACTGCAGGGTGTTATTTGGCACTAAAAGAGGTAGGGGGAAATTTATAGAATAATATTTGGTCGATGTTATTTTATGCGTATCAGTATCTCTTAAACAAAGGAGCTACAGGCGGGGTATGGGGAGCTGAACCCCCAAAATCAACCTAAGCCCCCAGTTTTATCAGTAATCTTTAGTTTATAATGAACTCCCGACTTTTTCAAATGAAATACTGTAGCCTCCTTCCCTTATACATATTTTGTACTAGGGCCGTGGTTGCTCATAACTCAATGATTAATATATGAATAAAAGTAGGTCACTTACACAGTGATGACAAGCCATGAAAACTAATCCTTGAATATTTTGTGTATTTTGGATTAGGCTGGAAGTGGACGATCGACTTTAACTGTTTGCTCTCGTGTCTAGCTTCAGAATTTGATCGAGCACTCTAGTATCGTTAAGTATGAGCGTTCTGGACAGCACTAATATGCAGTTATGCAGTCTTGAATAAAGTTTCCATAAACTAAAACTTCTTAGTCGAACATAGTTACATGCAATATGCGCCTACAAAAGATTTGTTTTGTACATGGTCTGTGAAAAAGATTTTCCCCACCCAGAAAGAAAGACGGTAAGTGAGGTATCAGGGAAAAAACTGAAAGGTGCCAGGGAATTTCCCCCTCTCCTGTAAATAACGCTCTGTGGACCTGTGTATTGTCAAATGCCAAACGATATGTAATATTCGCTCCTAATTGCTCTATTCTCTGCTGTTCTTGGTACTATTAATTTCACACATAAACCGATGGAGATTCTGGAGTCATGTGGATGAAAGGTCAGAAACATAAAGAAATATCACAGATAATATGCGACTCACAGCTTTTAATTCGTGATACTGCTGTGCACTGCGTCTAAAACCAAACTTAAATTGCTAATTCCCTATTTTGTGTTGCCCATATTTTATATTTGGGAAGGAGCTCCACTACCACAGATCTTTTTTTCAGTTAAACAAATAGCAGATCTTTTCTGCTCGAGTTATTGTATTTCAATAAAGCAAGCGTAACGTACGTAACTCAACAGAAAACTCTTACGAAAGACCAATAAGAACCAATTCAAAAGCGAATTAACATCTCGTGGAGTTTTCACACAAGTTATTAAACTGCATAATTTCAATCTGCTTGGAAGAATAATGAGAAAATGGTTTTGATTTCTTTCATATTAGATTTTTTGTTTTTCTTCATTCCTCATACATAAAAGGGGAAATCGCCAATGCCAAGAGATACATTAGTAGACAACAAAATGACCGTGGTGAATGTAATACATCCAAAATAAACTGTAAAAGATAGGATAAAATGAATTTTTATGGACGGTAACAGCACAAACCAAAATAAGCTGTGTTTATTGATACCTTGCAATGATTCCACCAACCCCATCGTGAGGGGTTTACCCCACAAAGTCTCGCCAACACCAACTTTATTTTTTTTTGCTGTGAAAAATCGATAGAAACCGTACAAAACTTCACTTATACCCTCCCAATTTTGACTTTACAACCCCCAAACTGAAAATCCTGGCAGAAACCCTGCCTGGAACAAATTCAAGCAAAATGTTAATTCTTAGGTGCTCTCTTCTCCTCGCTTCCCATATTCTCAGAAGCTTACTATGAATAAGTTTAATATCTATTTTGCTCTAAAGGATAAATCTAGCAACTCATTAGCTTAAGAAAATTAGTCCAATACGTAATTTTGCGTCAGCTTGTTGTTTAGCTTAAAAATTATAAACGATTGTGTAATATATACAGCTGTACAGTCATTTTAACAAGATAAAATTTTTATTTTAATTGCAGGTTATCATTACTTTGAAGCAAAACGTTTGCAGGTAGAGACTTTTGCACTGAATTTAAGTTCTAAACTGTGCTGTCATCTAGCGAACATCGTAGTAACAAACAGAATCTGACATGCTGTAAAAGTTTCAATTTTGAGATAATTTATCTAAATGGACTAATTGTAGACATAACATTCTGTAAATTGGGCCTGCACTCACTCTTCTTTACTGCTAAATCAACATTCATAACCAAGATGCAGTATATTTCGATAAACAGATACATTAAGTCAAGATGTGAATGAGATTAGTACAAACACGCTAACGACTCGTTTGTTAAGGGACCCTTAAATCATTGCTTTAAATGTTGGTGCAATGACAATAACTTAAGGGCTGCTTATATTCTTATGCATGCGTTAACTAACGCGCCCTTACCCCGAATTTAAGGAAGGTTGATGAAATCGGGCATAAGACTTATTAAAGTATGTAAAAATAACCCGACTTCGCCGCCATGGACACGTAGCTAGATGGTTCAGGACAGAATTGCAAAGAAAATTTTTGAAAGTCAAGTGGAAGGGAAGCGCACAAGAGGTATAGCGAGAAACCGGTGGCGGGACGCAGTAAAGGGAGATTTGAAAGAGGCAGATATAAAAAATGGTCTTCTTTAGTGATGAACCGTCCGCACTGGAGGCGATTTTTTCAAGGAGGCTAAGGCTCGACTACGAGCTGTCACGTCATAAGTAAGGTAAGGTACATATTGTGAAACCTGAAAATATATGGTATATGAATACGTGTAATGACGTTTTCTGAAAATTCAATTAAAAATACAATATTTTAAACAAAATGGCTGTAGATGATGTTTCCATAAAACAGACCTACGTGACTATTGACACAATTTTATATATGCAGGATGCTTATAAACTACACTGACAAATTTCTGAATGTGATTCCCGACATCAAAACAAAACGAAAGTTGTCCTGGAAAAATGAATTTTAGGGCTTCATATGTCAAATACAATTAATAGCCGAGCTTATGCGCCGTAGTATCGTCATTTACGTTGAATTTATATAATCAAAAAATTTCAAAATTCCGTAATTTATGCGCGATGGAATTACAGGATTATTTTATGCGTTATTAAATCATGCTTGTGAATAATAGGTTTGTCACACTGGCCTCATGGGTACTGCTTTTCTCCAATGTGTGTTATCAGATGCTTTTTAAATAACGTTTCTGAGTGAATGGCTTCCTACACTGGCCACATGTATAACGTTTCTTTCCCGTGGGAGTTATCATATGCCTTTCTAAATCACAACTCAGACTGATTGTCTTGTCACACTACCCTCACGTCTCTCCCGTGTGAGTTATCATATGCGCATTTAAACTAGATTTGAAATTGAAAGATTTTTCACATTGCACACATGTGTACCCCTTCTGTCCTATGTGTTACCATATGCGTTTTTAAATTCCTTTCAGACTGAATGACTTGCTACACAGAAGAAGGTATGAAGCTTCTTTCCCATGTGTGTCGTCATATGCTGTTTTGAATAAAGTTTTTGTGTGAATGACATACAACACTGCCCACAGGTGTACCGCATCTGTTCTGTGTGAGTTATCGTATGCGTTTTTAAATCACACTTCCGACAGAATGCCTTATTGCAATGCCCAAATCTATACGGCTTCTCTCGTGTGTGTTATCATATGCGTATTTAAATCAGTTTTGTGACCGAATGACTTGCTACACTGCCCACAGGTATGATGTTTCTCTCCCGTGTGAGTTATCATATGCGTTTTTAAATTGCCTTTCAGACTGAATGACTTGTTACACAGCCCAGAAGTATGCCGCTTCTCTCCTGTGTGAGTTACCATATGCGTTTTTAAATGAGCTTTCTGATTGAATGACTTGTTACACTGCCCACAGGCATGCCGCTTCTCTCCCGTGTGAGTTATTATATGCGTTTCTAAATAATCTTTCCGACTGAATGACTTGTTACACTGCCCACAGGTATGCTGTTTCTCTCCCGTGTGAATTATCATATGCCTTTTTAAATAATCTTTCCGACTGAATGGCTTGTTACACTGCCCACAGCTATACTGAATCGCTCCCATGTGAGTGATTATATGAATTTTTAAATTACGTTTATTCTTGTATGAGATGTGACACTCTTCACA
>JAGDQP010041902.1:0-16734 GCA_022664845.1 Lepisma saccharinum | reverse complement strand
CGCTCCGTGCGATTTCTATCTGTTCCCGAAACTGCATTTGGCGATGAAAGGAAAGTGGCACGCATCGATTGAAGCCATTGAGAAGGCGACGACCGCCGTCCTAAAGACCATTCCAATAAAGGACATGGAGAAGTCGTTTGACAACTTGTTGGAGCGTGCAAATATGTGTATCGATGCAGAAGGGGAATACATTGATTAATAAAAATGATTTGTTCCAAAATGTACATTGTTTTTTTGTTTTTTTAAAACGTTCGGTTTCTTTTGGAATGGAGGGTAGGAGTTATTTTCGATACTAAATTGAACTGGACACCACACCTTAATCAACTCAGTACAACAGCCAAAAACAGACTATCACTACTAAAACGACTAGCCGGCACTTTCTGGGGACTCAAAGCTGACACAATAATACGCACATACAAAATGTTTCTACGATCCTGTCTCGTATATGGCAATATCGCTTGGATCACAGCCGGCAACCGCTTCTATAAAAGGCTTCGTATATTGGAACGACACGCACTACGTATTGCATATCGTATCAAGCTTCCGAGCCCGACTCAGCTTCTATACGATCGAATTACCTTCCCCGAAATACTGAAGCACTTGGAAAAACTTCGACTGAACTACATCACCAAACGCTGGACAAAAGCCCATCCAACACTTCTGGACACAATACATGTCGAAGCCCAACAAGACATAGCGCCTAGATATCATCACTCACCACTGCAGCACTTACTGGAACTGTACCGTCTAGCCAATAACGATGACCCAACACTGACTCTCGAAGTCATTAATCTGTATCCACTACCAACACATTCCGCAGATATCTACCCAACTTACACCAATTAAAGCATCTGCACTTTAGATAATACGTAGCCTAAGCCGTACTAGATAATAATACAATCACTTAGACCATCGAATAAATAGAATAATCAAATTTTTTCTCACAAATCACCACCGAAGAGACGGCATAACCGTCTGCAGAAAACGTATGAAGAAGAAGCTGGGGCTGCTATGAAAGGTAATAATATTGATATAAACATGTTGCTAGTATGTAAATTTTTTAGAAAGGTTGAGTCCAACGTTTCAAATGGCGCAAGACTCAATCCTCATTACAATTTTGTTATTCATTGTTACTTAGAGGTGGGTATTCTTTGTAGGGGAAGCTCCTGCACCTTCTACGTTTTCTCTGGCGACTTAACTTCCCTGTATTCTTGTAGGGAGAGATTTTTTTTTTTTAAATATTTCCGAAACAGTTCTTTAGTACAACGTTCGACTAGCAGGTTTGTTTTACGAAAACTTTATTCTACGTCGATCAGGTGCAACCAATGGTTGTGCCAGACCCCTTTGTGGGAAGTGTCACCCCCATCCCAATTCTCGAAAACACTTCCCCACAATTTGAACAGTTTTAACGTCAAAAGTCGATAGAAACCGTTCAAAACTCCACTTACACCGTCCCGATTATCACTTTACACCTCCCAAACTGAAAAGCCTGGCGGAATCCCTGGATGCCACTCATTTCTCGTTTCCCATGAGTGCATAAATGCTCTCCACTGAGCTGTATTCTTAACGATACTGGAATGCTTGACCAATGTTAGAATTGCATTTAAATTTATTTTTTGATCTTTAGCCATCTAAGACTTAGGCCGGTAGACGGTAGAGGAAAGAATGAGGGAAGGATCAACTAGGCCCTAATTTGAAGGTATCATCCCCGTATTTGCCTATTGTGACAGGAGAAATCCTGGATAAACATCAGTCAGGATGTTCGGCCGTTAAGATTGAACTCAGGACCTCCCGGACCTAACGCTCTATTACCACTGACCTACGGCTGCTACGAACGATGCAAACCAAACGACGAGACGAAACCAAACAGTTAAACTCTATAGTCCTCTTCTACTCTAATCCAATATGGTTCAAATTTTCAGTCCTAACTCAAATTGCCTTGACCGCTGGGTGACCCGTCTCTGGTTTATGTATTAATCCGTTCATTCAGCTAAGCTATGAACCAGTGAAGTCATAGATTTTAATTATTTTTTTCTTTGAGCTCTTTATGGATATTTTAGAGGTTCATATTATTTAATTTTTCCAGAGAAAAAATCTGAAAATATATCTTTCTTCACGTTCATTGTCCATAATGGTTCAAGCTGAAAAAGGTAGTATCATATCTTAGCAAGTAATTAACATAAAGAACAAAAAAAGAAGTGATTGTTTTTCTCATATGGTAGATAATTGTGTGTAGTTTCTGATGTGTAAAGATCCTACATCGATTGTACAGCGTATACAGAAACTGTGACAACTTCGAATAAAAGAGCATTATTTACTCTCTTCCTTAAACAAAGTATACATATCCATTTCATAGCCATTATAAAGGAAAAAGTCTGGACACTCGATGTAGTTCCTAAGCGCCTCCGCGTTGAGGCGCTGCACTCGATTTAGACGGTTCCCTGCAATTCAGCTGTGTTGGTAAATGAATGGTAACTCGTAGTCAATCCTTTAATAATTTTATTGCTTTCTGCCCTTTTCCCTCAATATCACTAAAAGCTTAAATAAATAGGCAACAAGTCCTAATAAAAAAAAGATGTTTTGCTAGAAATACATACTTCAATGACCATTTCTTATTCACTTAAAAACTAACTTCTTCTGTTCACTGTGCAAGAGAACAAGCACTTTCTTTAAAGTCAACTTGATGGCTATGGCTTACATCAATTAAAAATTTTAACATGTGTTTGGTCTCATCTATCATTTAAAAGGTATTCTTCGTATCCGTAGAATCTGCACTACACACAGAGAAAAGTCACTGAACGTTCAGTTGCAGGCAGTCAAACGTATAGTTCCAGATGAACCTGCCGAACGTTCGGCTATGAATTTGAACATATTTAGAACAATACGTTCAGTAAGCAGTGTACCAGACGTTATAATGCCTGTTACTGGACGCTGGAGACCTGCACGGGTCGGGCTAGGCCCGAGGCTCCCAGCCCGGACTTGGGCTTGGGCAGGCCACCTGCGCTATTTCTTTGCGTCGGGCCGGTCTTGGGCGGGCCGACACTGCTTTCTCTTCAAGTCGGGCCTGGCTTGGGGAGATGAATTGCACTTCTTTAAAACAGTTCAATAGTTATTGACTTTCGTTAAACGATAATTGGGATAAAACCAAACGTTGAAGTCTGTGTGCACGCCACGTGGAGTGAAAGTATTACAAACAATGCAATATTTACAGTTGATGTTGCTTAGAGGCTCCACTTTCGCTATAGAGGATTAATTGTTCACAGGGGCGTTGACCCCAGGTGGCAGTCACACGAGTGACTGCATGCCCTTCCCCCAATAAATAACAAAAGACAGTATGCGTATTGAAGCTTCCTCTGATGGTCCGTGTCAATACCAGAATATGGCCAATCCAACCACTGGATCTCAGGGAGGGAACAGTCAGAGTTGTCGTCTTGATATAAAAATGAAAGCAGACCACACTCTTTGTTCTCTCCACTTCAGCGACCTGCAGGAAGAAATGGTGGATGAAGTCAGGGTTGCAGTCTAATACGGTATTAAATACCGTGCAAATGTAGGTCTTCCGGGTGGGGTCAAATTTCTGATAATTACTGCAGCAACTGTAACCGCGCAGTTACGTTCTCCTCATTACGCATTTGGTGCCTGTTACTGTTTAGTAACAGGTTGCATAATACATAGTAACTGTCATCAGAAATGTTTTGTTGGAGTTCAACCAAACATCGTTCAGTTCTTGGTGCTATATTGTTCAGTATCTGTTACTCTAGGTTTAGTTGCGTTAACCAGAACCCTCTTTACCATTTGTGTTTCGCTGCATGTACCATACAAGTTGGCTCTTGTCCAATTCGTACTACCAGATGTTTTGTTGACGGTACCAGAAAACGCTTAACTGGACCTGTTTAGTTAAAATTTATGGATCGATTTTTCTGTGTGTGTGTAGATTAATAAAAGAACAGAACAGAAAATACCCATTATTTAGAAATCCGCAACCTTTGTCAATATCCTGTTTCAATTGCATTATTATAATGGCCTTTAGGCATCTCAGGCTCAGCCACCGCAAAAGGGTGGGGAGAGGATGTTGGAATGGCAGGTCCTAGGCCCTCTTAGTATGTACTAACTATCCCGGCATTTGCTTAGTGTGACTGAGGAAAAGCCCTGGGAAAACATTAATATCTTTGTTAAAGTGCCTTAATAAGTTTAAGAAAATAAAAGGAACTGGACCAAGTTAGGTATCAGACGCTAATGTTTACAAGGATTTTTTTTTTATCAATTTAACTTTTCTCGGTTATTACTTATGGTCAAGGACTAGAAACTGAAGTAATTTTTCTAGAAGTTGATGGTCACTTGGATGATGACGGAGCTGGATCAATCACTCTTGATGTTCATAGAGTATTTCTGGCGGGATCTGCATGATTATTGTATATTTATAACTGGTAGTTGGTGCTGAAATGCTGGTGGCTGCAGGACCTGAACTCACACCATCCGAGATTGAAGTTACATTCGGTGTCAAAGCAAAAGTTAGCCAATCAGAGATACTGTCTTGTAGTACGATGAATAGCCTCTAGGTTTGCGTAGGTTATGGCCGAAACTAGTAACAATTGGTGTTACTCTCTGGCGCCGGATGAAGAATATAAGTGTACGAATTGCAGTAGCCTGTAGTCGATGTCAAGACTAGCTTGTGGATGTACCAGACATGAGATGTCCTGGTCCTTGCTATTTATGGCGATGGTCCCTCAATGGTGACCAATCCCGTGAGGTCTCCAAAACTCCCTGGAAACGAGTGAGGTGTCAAGTCAGCAATTTTACTTCGGCTCGGATGACGGAACCAACATTGTTGAGTCTGCATAATTGGCTTCTCCATCTGCGGATTCTTTGCAATTAATTATGTAAAGTAAAAGTCCTTCAGTTTGCGGAAATCTGATACTTGCTTCAACGCTCATTCTAGATCTTTTAACGAATGACGTAAATGTGCAGGTGTTTTAATTAACCATGTGTTCTGTCTTATTCGATCTGTATTTGTTGTGCTACTGAAGCTAAATATAGCAGTAAGATTTCATTGCCCTGTTGTGTTTCCGCTATAGGAAGCAAACACACATTGCTACTTATTTTCCATTTTATCTTTCCAGGAATATGTGCTTCAGGCACGTTAATACAAAATAATTAAGCTTACTCCACTCCTCTTCACTTAGCCTTTGGGCCTAATACAGTAAATACTACTTACGACATATATCCTTAGAGTAGAAATAAAGATCTCTGAAGATTAGGACATATATGCAGTTTATGTTTGTAAGTTCTCACAAATATAGAAAAAACAGTGTTGGGCACGTTACTTTTAAAATGTAACGAGTTACAAGTTACTTTACTGACTGTAAAAAAGTAACGCGTTACCAGTTACTTTATTCGCTTTCAAAAGTAAAGCGTTATGTTACTTAATAAGTAACGCGTTACTTTGGCACCGTTTCTTGCATCTTTTGTATTGGTACTGTGGAAAGAAAACTGGTGGAAATACCACTTTCTTTTTTACCCTGATTATATACACACCCAACACATGCATACCTACAAATTCATTAAACGTTAGACTTTGAAAAATCTAGAAAAATTCTAAGAAATATTTTCTTTTTTGACAAGGAATTGTGTTTGTTTCTTTGCAAACAACAGATGAAAAAGTAACGCAAAAAGTAACGTCGTTACTTGGGGAAAAAGTAACTCTTTACCCGTTACAGTTACTTTCAAAATATTGTAACGCGTTACAGTAACTCGTTACTGAAAAAGTAACGAGTTACCGTAAACGCGTTACTTGCGTTACTTTATTCCCCAAGTCTGGAAAAAACATTTTTTTTTTGTTTGTTTGATTTTTACTGGGTATATTTCACTTCCAAAAGATTGAATATACCGGTAATGTGCCTGCTTCAATCCTTTCAACTTTCTGTTAACAAATAATAAAATAATTCATTTCTCTGGGAAAGTTACTATTTTTTATCACCTTCCGGGAATCAAACCCGGGTCACTTTAGTAACTGTCTTATACTTTAACCACTACACCAAGCCGCCAGACTATATTCGCTCCGCACGAATACAATTCCTGTAGCGATTTAGACATCATGCCATCGTTGGCAAACAACGATTTGGAAAAGCAATAGTCGCTACGAGATGTCAGGTGTTCGCGCGTGAATAAGGCTTTCTATGTTGCACATTTCTGTTCTTTTCTTCAGAGAGATTATATTAGAAAATTTTCAGACTTTTCATTTTAATTCTTCAATAATTCACCTACTGGTGAACAGATGTCTGAGAGTCCTCATTATATTTTTAGGTAGATTTCGAAGAAAAGTATACCTATTGAGATCGGTACGATATCTAAGTATATATATATATTTCTATATTAACGCTAGCGGCCATAATTTTGAAGATATTTAAACCAAATTTTTATATGTTGTTTCTAGGCTTAATAGCTCGGTTAAGTTCGTTAACAAGCAAAATCGGTCGCCATCTTGGATCCAAAATGGCCGCCGAACCCATTGTTGTATAGAATACACAGCCTAAACCGATGGGGCTATTGAAATCAAATTTTGCATAAAGGTAAAACATCACCGTTTGATTACGAAAATGTTACCTAATAAATTCAAAGATGCCATCTTGAATAAAAAATGGCGGAAGCAAGAAATCTATTTTCCATATCGTTTGAGCTAGAGATACGAAATTTGGCATAAAGGTGTATTGTCACTAGTAGTTCAAGAAAATATTACGAAATGTTGAAAATGTCGGCATCTTGGATCCAAAATGGCCGCCGAACCCATTGTTGTATAGAATACACAGCCTAAACGGCTGCAGCTAGAAATAGCAAATTTGGTAACGTGGTTCATTATCACTTGTATGTTACTAAAATATTAAATGATGTATCCAAAGACGCCATCTTGGAACCAAAGTGTTGGACCTAAAAAACATTTTCCACACCGTTTGAACTAGAGAAACGGAATTTGCTATAAAGGTGTATTATGACGAGTAGTTTAGGGAAATATTACAACATTTGGGAATAGTCGGCATCTTGGATCCAAAATCCCATTTTGCACATCGTTTGAGCTGGATGAATGAAATTTTACTTGAAGGTGTACCATCACAAATAGGCCACGACAATATAAGAAAACTTTCAAAAAGTCATCAACTTGGATCCAAAATGGTCGCACCAAAAACTTAATTTCCAAATCATTGAAGGTAGAGAAACGAAATTTTCTTTGAAGGTGTATGACCAAGAATAGGTTACAATAAATGGGGCAAACCTCCCCTTTGGGGGCGCTGCCCCCTTCCCGTGGGAGGGTGCAGATGGACACCATGATGGTGTAGTGCTGCAGGGAGATTTTGGTTAAGATAAAGGAGGCGCATCCTCTCAAAAGCACTGAAGTTGGGGGCGAACCCACTACGGGGGTCTGCGATTATACTTATTTAAAAACCCATCCATCTGAAATTAAATAACACCTTCTGTGAATTATTTACTACGAAATTATATTTATAAAAAAAGCAGTATTTGTTTCCACGCGTTGAATATAAATGATCAGTTATACAAATTAACATACTATTTTTTGGTAAAGAACTTGGGGAGAAAAAATAATTTAATTACAAACGGATAGATTTCACGCCTTTCGTTATTATGTGGTAATCTTTATTTTGGATTGAGCAAAATAGTTTTGCTCAGTATTTGCTTCGACTCGTCTCTATTAACTGACAACTATAATTAAAAATTTATAAACATTCATGACCCAGCCACGATTCAAACCCGAAAGTTGTAGCACGTTCAAACTGATTGTACTCACGGTAAGCTTGTCTAATATCTTCTACCACTTTGTTTTAAAAGAAAATGTCGTCTCAATTTTCTTTCTTGAAATAAATGGGTGCATGCAAAAGCTGGCTAGTCATCAAATTGGCACACAGGTAGGTGGTTTCGCCTATTGTATGAACGTAAACAATTTTATAACGAATTATCTGTAGTTCTTGTTAATTGATATGCTTTCAATCAGAACTAGAACACCTCCCGTGCTGTAGTGTCATGTATATAATTAATTTGCTTTTCAAAAAGTTTAAGTAGCAAGTAAGCGTTCTAAAAATGTCCTTTTGCTGCTGCACCTTCTACTCTGTCCATCTTCTCTCCTAATTTCTGAACATGCTTCGGCGAAACGTTATATATATATCCTCAATACGCCACTTGTGGGAAGGAGCCTTGATTCACGGTTTGAGCGCAAAAATGAAACTTGGTCTAAACCTTCAATCACTCTTAACCTCCCTCAATCTTTCTCTGTTCTCCTTGTTTGTACAGCATTTCCAATACATAACTTTACCCATGAACTTGTGGTGGCCAAGATGTTAAATCGCTCGCTTTCTGTGAGCGTGGTCTCGGGTTCAAATCCCGCCTGGATCCTATGAACGGAGTAGTCCGAAGCACTTTACCAAAAACTGTATATACCGACCGTCCTTAGAAGCTCGTTTAGGACGTTAATAACAATTTACTCGCCAAACTTTACACGATCCTGTCCTGAAACTTACACGCAATGCGTTAGTCAGTTGTTCCAAACTTGATGCTTTATCCGCTATGTGGCGTCACTATCGCTCCACTCAATTGTGTTCGTACCCGAGTTCCTGCTTGACCTCAATGAGATCGAAATATATTTATTTCATGTATGAGTTATTTTATGTGTGTATGAATTGTTATTAACGCTAATGAGCTTCTGAGGACGAGACTTACAGTTTTTAGTATTGTTTGATCCGAATCCATTCAATGGACCACGGCGGGAATTGAACCCGTGACCACAATCACAGGAAGCGAGCGCGCTAATCTCTCGGCTACCTTGAGGTCGAGTTATTTATGTGTTTACAACTGGCTCCTGGAAGAATATAATGAAAATATGGTTTCCTTTTTTACATTTAGTTTTACCTGACACTGCCTTTATTCCAACAGGACTATCACCCAAAATCGCACTGTGTGCCTTAATACCACTTCACTGTTCTTATGTAATAACGATTTCTAGAAGATTGCAGTTGAATTTATTTTAACATGTATTCCCTCCACTTACAGCGTGCATGTAACCTAGTAACCAACATACTGTCTTTTCTTGATCTCACATGAAGGGCGTAGGAACATATTCACCATTTGTTGGCCTGAGCGAAAGATGCCAAAAGGCCTTAAATAAAGCCAAAATATTTACCGTTTGAAATCAGGCCCATAAACCTCAATAAAAATGATCTCGTCTCTGTCTCCAAGAATATCAAACTGGATATTCCTTGCCTTTTCCTCTTCCACACAAAATACTTCATTTATTTACGTACTTGCAGACTCACCATTACAACTACGGACTCCCACAACTCAATTACTTAATAATAATAAGCAATCTGTACTCACGACTCAACCGTTTGACATACCAGAAAAGTGATTTCGATATACACTCTCTTGAGCACCCCAACCTTAAAATTCTTACAGTAAAATATCGGTAACAATCGTGCAAAACTACTGTCACATGCTTCCAATTTTGACTTCACACTCCACCCCAACTCAAAATCCTGGCGGAATCCCTGCACCAGACCACCCGGAAAATTTCACTGCTACTTCCGTCCTATACTCTTATTCAGCCACAACTTTAGTCTATTTGAGTTCAACATCAAAGGACTGTCCTTTTCTTCTTCCAAGTCTTACAACCTCTTTCTACTGCTGGAAGAAATCCTTTCCTTTGCCCGCGGATGTTGGCACTATTGTGGGGCCAAAATTCCTCCTATTCCAGACACATTTTCCAATAAATTCCACACCAGCCTTGAACGTTTCCGTCGCTTCCACCTGAATCGCGGATCCTTTCCTCCTTCTTAGTAATCATTTCTTCAAACACTACATCTTCTCTGTGATTTAGGCCAACACCAATAGTGAGCTCCTATACCAGATGACAATCCACCCTAACATAACCCATAACCGACACAAAATCTTTGTAGAGCTAAACGAAAACCATGATATAATGGTCCTCCCATCGGACAAAGGGTCCACCACAGTAGTCTCGGACGAATCTGAAGCTGACTGCCACCAGGCGTCTTACCAACTATCTGATTCCTACTATCTGATACCTACCAACACACCGCCGCAGACCTACACCTACGGGGGGACGGTTCATGAAAACGTAAACCGCGGTTTCGGTTTGCCACTCGAACCGGTTTGGAACGGTTAACCGAAACCGAGCCGAACCGAACCTTTCCCAAACCGAACTGAACCTTTCCCAAACCGAACCGAATCGGTTTAAACTACAAACTTAACCGAAATCGATAAACCGGTTTTTGGAATATCCCTAGATGCGTTTAATGTTTCATTCTAAACGTAGCTTCCCCTGGAATAACATCCACCCTTCAAGTAATTGCACCCCGCTCCAGGGTATCTCTCGTACATCCGCCCATGCCGTAAAGTTGTCTTCCAACTGATATTAAGAGTTTTATTCCAGTTTCCAAAGCATCATTGAAAGTACCCACACGGTATGAACCCTCAATTATTTCAGTAATATCGAAATAATTTTACATCTGAATAAAGTTATACCGAAAAACAACATTACAGCCCCATTATAAACTCTGGGTGGACGGACGGTTCCTAATAACGCAAACTGCATTTCCATCGATTTCGAATATTGAACTGAAACCGAACAAAACAGTCTTCAAACAGGGCCCAAGAGTTCTTAAACCGAACCGAACCATTCTACAAATCGAACCGAACCGTTTCCAAACCGAACCGAACCGTTTCCAAACAAGTTTGAAGTCCATACCGACTGATTCGGTTTAAACTACAAACCGAACCGAAACCGGTTTTTGGAACACCCCTACCTAGACCCACAAACCGAGAAACCCTAATTTATTGTCGTTAACGGTCCTTGTGAAGGCATATCTGAAATTTCCATAAAACCCAAACCCTAGACAGTTCACGCACTCCTCCTACCCTCTTCCAAAGATCCAGAATCCAGGTAACCCAGGCAGACCAATTTTGTCCAGTTATTTCCGCTCTTGCTGACTCCTTCCTACAACCACATGTTCAAGAGCTTCCTGTCCACATACACGATATCTACCACTTCCTAGAAATAATCCGTAAATTACCCCCTGGCTTTTTTGACATATTGCTTGTTACAATAGATGTTACTTCCTTGTACACCAACATTCTTCATGCCCATGGCGTAGAAGCTTTGGAGTTTTTGCCTAACCAGAGACCCAAAATCTCATATCCCAATCACAGATTTCCTTCAAAGTCTGGCCAACCTAGTTCTCACACGAAACAACTTTACCTTTGAAACTACTTTCAGATCCGAGGCACAGTCATAGGTACGAGAAAGGCCTCTTCCTACGCCAATTTGTCCATTAGCACACCTGAATCGATTTCCTGCAAACGCAACATTTGACTCCGCTACTTTGAATCTGTTTCTGGATGATATCTTCATGTTATGGCCAGGTACTATAGTGAAGTCAGCCTCAAATTGTTACCAGAACACGTGGACCGGTTCCGGACACTTGAACATACGAATTTACAACTAACGCCACTTCTGTGTCATCAACAAACCAGATGCTCGAGTCTCCTCTCACGACCAGTCACACAACACCAATTATATTATCTGTCTTTCAGTGTTGTTATATTCTGTCCACCTGAACACGATGCGTGAGGGAAGAAACCATCTTTCTCGGTTTGAGAACAAAAGGGGTAAACCTTTAATCACCCTTAATCTCCACCATTTGCCCCGTTTGCGTGCATTTTCAAAACATAACCATCCTGAAACTTACACGTAATGTGTTAGTCAATTGTTGAAAATTTGTTGCATCGTCCGCTACGTGGCACCACCATCGCTACTAGTATAAACTTAAATTTTTTTCAACTGAAGTGGTTCAAGCGCTGAAACGAATTGTTATTTGGAAGCTTTACTCAATGGAAAAGCATAAAATCGAACAAAATATTGGAAGGTAATTTCTTTCGTCATGGACTCGGCTTACTTGTATTCCTGCACAAAATCTGAAAGTTACAAGGATATTATGAACAATATTGTGCTTTGAACTGCAATAAAGGAACAGGTGGGTAATAATTAATCATTCCCTTTGTACGGCACAATGCACAGTTCATGTAGTGGTCAACAGATGGCGGTTGTGCTCTCTGTATTACCTATACGATTATTTTTACACTTTTTAAGGTAGTACAATTATTTTTTCTGTTATAGTTTACTTCTTAAAAGCAGTTACAGACGAAGAAGCAAAGAATACATGCTTGTATTGGTTTATTGTTGTTTTTCTATGTTTTTGAAGCACTTTTTAAAGATGTTGCAGGAGATATAAGCATTCATTTTCACTTGGATTGCGGTATCCGCCAAAGTAAGTGAATAGATCAAGAAAAGCAACAAAATTAGTTATTTTTGGAGAGATTGAGTACATCGTTTTCAACGGTAAACCCTTTTTTTTGCAAATTATTTGCAAAAACAATGCTTTTGTACAATGTTAATTCGATTAGCAAGTTTTATTTTTCGTGTCCCATAACTGCATCATTGAACTCTATACTTAACGATACTGCAACAGTGTTGTAAGGTTCCCGTCGGAATATTTCCCTGAAAATACTGAAAAAATTCACGGATTCTAAGTTTTCTTTAAAAATTAATGGATTTTTTTCTTAAATTGTGCCAAAAAAGATGCAGCAAAATTTCCCGATTTTTTTTTCCTTTCGCCTATTTTTCTGACCAGATTTTAACGTTTTCCCGGAAGTTTTCCTCCACCTGGCAACACTGTAGTGGAATACTCGATTAATGTTTGAAGTTAGACACCAGACTGAGAAAATAGTTAAACGTAATTATCTATTTCCAGTCAAATCCGATATGATCAACCGTTCAGTCCTAATTCTGTTTCGCACACTTTGACTACTGTCTGACCCTTTGTTATTATTATTATTATTTTAGTGTCGAGAAATTCCTTCTTAAAGCTCGTTATTAGTAATTCGACGATGGAAAGTGGAAATGGGCATAAGCACCAATTTTGTGCATTAAAAATTCAGTCAGCACTCTGAACAATGTAGCACCATAGACCTCATAATAGATAGACTTAGCACGCTTCCCCATTTCTGACTGCGCAAAATCTAATGTGTTTTTTTTTTGTACAGGAGCACGTGATTTTGAATGCATCCGCTAGGTTGCTCTGGCATCAACCACATAGAATATAATTAGTAGCATACGGTGCGCGCCATTCATTTGCTTCTGCTCTTAAAAGTGAGTTAATTTTTCTGTTAGAATCCTGTTCCTGTTTTTTTTGTGAGTGAGTGTGTGTGTGTGTATCATCATGGTTAGAGTACCGGTACGCAACCATTGTTTTTTTTGCGACCGATTGCTGAACCACCGCGGTATATGTATTTCTGGAGCAGAAACGCCCAAAAACTGCATGTTGCAGTTGGTCGGCGAGACTAGGCCGGTAGACCGCCCATCAACATTGATCCAAATGTCTTCATCTGTCAACCTTGTAACATTTCTATCGCTCGAGAGTTAGATGCCATAGAGGTCGATCCGCAATGCGTGCGATTGAACGTATTGACCCAAACATGATCTTGCACTTGCGTCATTTCTAACGGAATGCAGGATTTACGCAGATTATCCATTGAATGTAGAACTGATATTTTTGTCAAACGAAATATTTATGTCAGTGAAAATACAAAATCCTGCAGGCGACATCTGAATAATAAAGGTATGCTCTTAGATATTTTATTAGATGGCTTGAGATATGTAAATCGTCCTTACAAGTAAAATGGCAATCAGTGAGGACAATTGCTGCAGACTTTGCGTGCGTCTGTTGTGCATACAAGAGACAATCCATATCCAGATGAGGATGCCTTTACCGATTCAGAGTTTGGAGTTATTTCGCCTATCTCAAAGGAAAACATTGTTGATTTATATGCTCATTGCGATCCTGTACACGTTGGCAATCAAGTAAAGTACATTTAAAAAAAAGATCTTGTTACGTTTCTATGTAAGATGCGACACGGAATCAGTGATGAATTGTTAAAAGTGATTTTCAAATATTCGTCCCACCAAAATACTAGCGATAAAATACCATTCGTTCCACAAAACATCGGCCTAAACGCATTAACGCGGGATGAATATATACAGAGGCATGTCACAGACTTTTCGAATAGATTATCGAATCCTGACCCAGACATTCCCTGGGCTATTGCATTCAATGATTGCACGTATTTGTATATTGAGAAGAGCTCGTGCTTTAAAGTATGGCGGCGATCGTTTAGTATGCACGAAGGTCGCCACTTAATTAAACCATCCATGATAGTAGCACCAGATGGTTACATATTAGCTATCCAAGGGCCGTATTTTGCCAATGGCGCTAACAGTGACGCCAGAATTTAATAGAGATGCTCTGGCTATACGGCTATCCAAGATGGCGATGTGTTCGTCGTCAATCGCGGGTATCGTGATGCAATTCATTTGCTGGAACGTCTAGGAATAAATGTGCACATGTCGGCTTTATTACAACGATCTGAACGGCAATTATCTACAGACGCTGCAAATGACACACTCCGTATAACCAAGTTAAAATGGATAGTGGAAGCACGGAATGGACACATGAAGTCACTATTCAAGTTTTTCCAAAACGTAATCGCTTCGTCACATCTTCCAAATATGTGCGAGTTTCTGTTGATAGCTGGCGCGATTATTAATAGGTATCATGGTCATATTAATATGATGATCCCATGGCAAGATGGCACAGCGGGAGCGGCTGAGCGAATGCTGGAACAGGCTAGACTCCCTAACGTCGTACAAGCAAGGGTTGAGCTTGAAAATCTCTACTACTCACTCACTTAGATCCTGACTCACTCAGAGACTTGACGTGTGGTATCTTTGAAGTACACTTGGCACCATCATATATTCAAGATAATACCATGGCCGAGCGAGAAGCTGAATTACAAGTGGATCTTGATCATGAACATGGTTTCATAAGGTTTAGGTTTTTCTCACGATACAGAAATGCGACATCAGTTGTGGATAGCGTTTACTGACGATGTCGACGAAGAAGATAGTCCCATTCTAGGGAGTTATTGCACTTGTCAATCTGGAGCGAGAACATTGGGTACGTGTGCCCATATTGCAGCTGTAGTGTGGTATTTGGGTTACGCAAGACATCAGTTGCAGGTGGCATATCCCTCCACAACTCTGTTGCATATTGTACTAGATGCTAGAGATGCACACGAGTGGCTGGAAATGATGTTTAGTAGCCATTGGTGGAGTATAGGGCTATTTGCGAAGCACCACTTGAAAAACGCTAACTCGCCAGAACTCGGAGCCCCTTGTGTGGCGTGGCATACCGAGACAGACTACTCTTATACATCTATCTATCTATAGATAGATAGCTAGACCTAGATCTAGATATATAGATTTCTATAATAATAAATCACAGCCATATTCGATCCACTAACGGATGAGGCCTCTCCCCGGAGGAAAGAGATTGGTCCCACGCTGATCAAACGGGTTGGGCGAGGAGAACCTGAGCTCTCACTGTGATCGCCACTGTCTTCTCTTCATAGGAGCTACCCAATTGGATGACGATGCTGGGTGGGCACCGTTCCCGGCCCTCTCCATTAGGAAAACGATCTTGGCACAGCCGGGAATCGAACCCGAGACCCACGATCAGCAGTCAGCGACGGTGACCACTAGCTCCGCGGTCATATATCCTCTGTTCCTTGTCCGTTCTCACACACCCATCACCAGGCATTACCATGCTATCGACGAAATATTATATTCTAGATATTTTAGCGTTCCGGACCTTTTGACGCTTCTCATCATTTACTGTTTCCGGCCCTGTAGGGCCCAGGACTCATTTCCTACATGTTTAAGCACGATATATTCTGATTCTTTCCCCCCGTAGATACTTTGGAATACAAAAACGGGTGTTCGTTTCACTTTCAAAAATCGAAGTTGCGTCCGGTGGGGCCCACACAGGGCCGCACAGATTTTGGCTGGCCCATTCGTCTGATCGTTCTGTTGATTTTCTGCAACTTTTATCTCTTTCAAGTTTTCAGAGCAACGCATTCAAACGGAGATATTTCGCCGTTCCGGAACTCAGCATGGTATCGACGATTGCACGCAATTATGTCCTTCATCGGCCAATATCTCGAAATCCTGTCGGTAGAATTTTTTGTGCCCATTGAGACTTTTTATCACAATGGCATGAACTACTTGTGTGTCAAGTTTGAACACCCGTTAGTGAAACCCTATTTGCATTTAAAAAGTGTGGGTTCCTTTCTTCAATCATCATCATCATCATATTCAGCCGTTTTCTATCCACTGCTGGATGAAGGCCTCCCCCTTTTCTTTCCAAATATCTCGGTCTGCTGCTATCCTCATCCATGTAGCTCCTGAAAAACGCTTGATTTCATCTACCCATCTTGCATTCAGACGTCGTCTCGGTCGTTTCTTTTCTCTACGTATCCAATGTAGTACATTTGTCGTCCACCTTCCATCTGCTCGTCTAGCTATGTGACCGGCCCATTTCCACTTCAGCATCTTCGCAGTCTTGATTAAATCCTCTACCTTTGTTTGTGCGCGAATCCATCCATTTTCCTGTCCCTCCTAGTTATTCCTAGCATGCATATCTCCATTGCTCTTTGTGTGACTCTCAATCTTTGAGTCGTTTGCGCATTCAATGTCCAAGTTTCGCAGCCGTACATCATTACAGGTAAGACACATTGATTATAAACTTTACGCTTCAGACA
>JAGDQP010041899.1:0-16735 GCA_022664845.1 Lepisma saccharinum | reverse complement strand
AATCTCCTTATTTTTATTATTTTCTTTTCTTATATATATATATATATAATTTAAAATTACTCTTTCTGAAATATCGTAGCACTATTACTACCTACCTTGATCGTATTGCACGTAATGACGGGCTTCTTCTGACCTTGTGGTGTATTTCTTCATGACGTTGTCATCCATCAAAGCACTGCCACGGAAGAGGGAAAAGCATCCTGGACTGCAAAGTACACAACCAACCACATGCTCTGTAGCCTTCTGAAGCCAATGACCAATGGCGTACTCAAACATTTGATACCATACCATTGGACCTAGTTTGTTGCGAGGAAGAGCGAAACAAGATTGAAGTTGAATTTAAGAAAAAACTAGTTCCTCATCATCTAGCAATCATAAATAATCAAAAAGTTGAAATTGAAACTAAAAGTATTCTTACTTCTTCGAATTGTTTCATTATCAGTATTTTCGTTTCTATGATGAAACGAAAGTTTGATTTAAACAGTATCTAATATAAACTGGATTAATCCTATCTTGATCTACTAGTCTTTCTTGACAGACTTATCTACCTGAACCATAGTTGTCTAAAGGCCAAGTACCGAGCGAACTATCTTACTTTGAAGATGGTTTTACTTCGGGTTAGGAAGGTCTATGGTCGACCCAAGCGGCCAGCAATTTTGACTAAGATTCTCCCAGTAATTTTCGTCGGTGACTGTATCAGTGAGACTTAATTGATCTACGTATGTGCCACTTAATAATAATGATCTGTAATTTTCTTTGATTTTGCGCTCCTAGATATGAATGGTTTGCTAGCAGAGAGTGATAACTAACAAGATTTTTTAACACGGTATATCGTCACTGTTTTAAAACTTCAGAGCTGTTCAGAAGTAAGGAGCAGATTCGGGAAGTCCGTCCATACTTATCTGTAAATATTTCATGTGGTCCTGGCAAATATAACTCATATAGAATGCGCAATATAGTTTTTTTTGGTCAAATTAAATTCATGTGGGTAATCCCCTTTTGAGACTAAAGTCTTCATATGTTGAAAATTGCTTTAATTATTTATGTGATGCTGATCTAAGTTTTTTTTATACAGTATCACATCACAAATGAAATTATTCCTCGAATTTCTTTAGCAAATACAAATGAAATATACTTTCTTCAAATGTAAGACACATATCGTTGTTTAGTTGAAGAAAAGAGTTAAATAAACTCTTCTTAAGTCTTAACTCTTGTTCCAACAAGAGTATCACTTTCAATAGTAAGTTTAGCGGTATTTCTATCATATATATACTTGCTAATGAGCTGTGCCTACGGTCAACAAATCTTACTATACCACTTATTATTTGCATCAATTTTAATGCTCTTGTTAATGTTAATACATCAATTGCATTCTTTTTGGCTTTGCTTGCAATTTTATTTTGTCTTGTTGTGATAGAAGTCCCTATTTGACTGCTATAATTATTTGTAAGTTGTTGAGAGGAAGATACGGTAACAGTCTTAGTTATAATAGTCTAAACTATAATAGTGAGTATAACCGTAAGCTTAACGTTATCTCTTGTTAACGATATCATTATTATGGTGCCAAATACTAATGGGTGTGGCGTTTGCTCCTCTCCGTTTTTCGGAAAACAAATGATTTTGCCGTGTTTTATGTAAAAAGCGTTTTCACGTTACAAACTGTTTGAATATGAATAAAACTGAGTTTGATATTTTTATGATAAACGGAGTTTCATCTTATAAGTGCGATAAATGTGTACGTGATAAGGAGTACAACACCTCGGTCACACCCATTACTACAAGGGTTTCCAGAAATAAACAGCAGCTGCAAGAGGTTGAAGCCTCTTTTAATCTGTTTGATAATGAGAATCCACCAAAGGACACCAACGGAATGTTTTCAAGTGAAACCGAACCACTTACTCAGTCTAAGTGTTGTGACTGTTAGCGCATTGTGAACGAAAATACAAAACTAATCTTAGATAAATTGCAACACATGGTTGTACAATATGAATCGTTAATAGCCGAGCTAATTTCATTGAAAGCCGAAAACTGTAAGCTTACTGACTTTATTTTGAACGGAACAAAAACATATGCTGAAGATATGGATACAGTCGATACAGTAGCTACTTCGCTACAAGAGTCGTCTAATGATACAAGGGCGGATAATCCACCTAAGTCTATTGACTGTTGTGATCAAGATAATGTTTCAAAGTGGGAGGAAGTACGTTATAGAAAGCAAAAGCAAATTGGTAATAAAGTTGATAAAAATATACCTGCAACTCGTAACGTATATAGTAAGAGTAAATCAGGTTTGGAACAAGGTAAGAAAATATCCAACAAATTAAAAGTGCAAAAAGTGCGCAGAGGCTTCAAAAGCATTGTTTGTAACTAGACTCGATGGTAACGCCAAATGCAAAGAACACGACAATGCAAAAATAAAAATCGACAAATGTTCTCAATTGAAAACAAAGCATCAGGAGTATTCTTCTTTCTAAGTGTTGGTTTCGAAGGATGACTATAACACAATAGATAATCCTACTTTTTGCCACAAGGAGTCTTGTACAGAAGATTCCATGGTAACTTATTGGAAGATAAAATATTAAATTTTTTAGTTGTGGTAGTGAATTACCTGTACATAGTACGTAGTAGAATATAAGGGTATATCAGCTATTCGTTATGGCTAAAGAGATACCAGAATTTACCATTTATCATCAAAATGTTAATGGTTTAAATACAAAGTATAAACAATTAGTAGATGAAATCAACTGTACTGATTACGATATTATAGCCTTAACTGAAACTTGGTTTAAGGATGATAGAAAATATTTAACGCAACTTAGTAGTGTTTGTGATGTGTTTAGAAAGAATCGCATATTGAGTGATTGTAGAAAAACCGCAGGTGGAGGTTGTTTATTATTAGTGAGAAAATAATTTAATTTTTTGACCTACCCCACACCATTGGATAATCTAGATATAATAGTTGGTTATTTTAATGTACAAGGTTTCCCTGATATAGCGTTAGTCTTACATTATTTTCCTCCAGATGTACAGCCCCAAATTTTTGCCAACTATTGCGATTGGTTTATAAGTTACTTTATCAGTAAGAAATCCAAAGTATTTTTTGTGATAATAATACCCCAGGAATTAACTGGTAAACTGGTGAGATATTTTCTAAATTTAATTACATAAAGCATAAGTCAAACATAATCCTTGAGCTTGTTCAACTACTAAGTCTACGACAACTCATTGCCAAAAGCAATGACGAAGCCTCGTCTTCCATTTTGGACATCTTCTTGACAAATAAGATAACTGCCTGTTAATTTATAACCTACCCGAATTGATTTACCGAGATAGACACCACCCTCCTTATTTATGCTTGTGCAACAAGGTAATGCTGATATGAAAGAGTTCTTACCGAAAACAAACTCAAATATAATTATCCAAAAGCCAACTTTGATGGAATTGTTTCGGATTTCAGATGTATGCGTAATACTGTCAATCTTATTCTCATGTACAAAGGTTCATATCTAACACGTACAAATATATTCACACTAGTTTCAATAATAACATTCCCAGAGTTTCTTATTCCAAGAAAGTACGTGCAAATTGGGATCCCTGGATGTCCAAAGAATTAAATTCGAAATTAACTTTAGGTACTAATTAATAAAAAGTCAAATACTTTATTAAGTACAAAAAAACAGGTACAAACCAATTGTAGCAGAAATTTGCTTGTTTGCGAAAAGAGGTCAAGAAAAGGTACAAATCAGCCAAAATTGAGTATTTGACTCAGTTGGAGAACAGCCTTAGAAGTAACAGCGATTATTTTTTGAAAACTTATAATAGAAGAAAGCACAGATCAATATTAATTGCATAAAACACAATGGCACTGAGGTTAATGAAAAACTTCAAATAGTTAATATTTTTAAATATTACTATGCTACTATTTTTAATAAGCTTGATTCACAACCGTCACTAACCATTCAGGATACAATGAAAACAATTATTGGTATACTACATATCTCAGAAAAGGATGTTAGGACTGCAATAAAGAAAATGAAGTCTCATTCTGCCATTGGAACTGATTCCATCCCTAATTATGTTATTAAAGCCTGTTCTGACTACTTTGTTCCTACTGTGGTTGACTTGTACAATAAATCACTTAGACAAGGTATTTATCCTACTGAATGTAAGAGGGCTTATGTAATCCCTATATACGAAGGTGGTGATATATCTTCACATTTTAATTACAGACCTATAACAATTTTAAACTTCATAGTCAGAATATTTTAAACCATCATTTGTGATTATCTTCAGTTTAATGTGAAACAAAAATGAGATGAAAGGCAACACGGTTTTACTCCTGGTAAGTCGGCAATAACTAACTTGTGTCACCTAACTAACTTTATACAAAGGCGTATATCTTCTAGATCACAATGTGATGTAATTTACATTGACCTGACCAAGGCTTTTGACAGCGTAAATCACGACTTTCTGTTGCATAAACTTTCGATGATTGGATTATCGCTCATGTTTGTTACCTGGTTCAAGAGCTATTCAACTGACAGAAGGTTCAGCATTAAATTAGGTAACTTCATCTCCGACTTATCTTTTATGTACAAAGGCATACCACAAGGTTCCCCATTAGGCACTCTATTGTTTAACATATATCAACGACCTATGTAATGAAATTACCACTTCGAATTTACTTCTGTACGCTGACGATTTTAAGATCTTTAGAGAAGTTAATAAAAAGGAAGATAATTGTTTATTACAAAGGGATATAGATCGTGTTGCCTCGAAAATAACATGCAAATTAGTATAAAGAAATGCAAATTTGTAAGATATACCAACAAAATGCAGTATTACGTTAGCTCATATAAGGTGAAAATATATAGGTTTAGAAAAGGTAATCAGTATTAAGGATTTAGGTATTGTGTTTGATTCTATGCTAACTTTTAATGAGCATATTAAAAGACTTATTTGTGAATCTCGAAAATTAATTGAATTTCTTTTTATCAATTGTATGATTTTAACAGAATCATTACCTTTTTAATTCCTTATATAACTGGTGTGAGATTCTGACTAGAATACGCTTCCAATGTTTGAAACGATATTTCTAAAACGGCTTCCAATAAACTTGAAGCAGTACAAAGGTATTTTATTTTAGATTAGATTTTTTTAGATGTTTTAAATTTTAAAAAAAAGTTGAAGAAAGATATAAAGTAACTTGAAATGAACACATGATTCACTTAGACAATAGTACCATAAATAAAAGTAACCTTTTATGGCAAAACTTCAACAAGAAAAAGGTTAATTCTAATATCAATTCTATTAATCGCGACGAGGTAATGGTTGATAATAAGCAAACTAATTGTTAATGTTTTAAAGTATATTACGAATATATTTTTATACGTCTAATAATAAAGTTTCATTCACAGCATATGACTTCTCAATGGACATTCCACATATTTCAACTACAGACGTTAGATCTACAATAAAGAAACTGAAGAACAATTCTGCCATATGGATAGATTGTATTCCCTATTGTTTCCTGTGATGTATTCTTGTTAATGCCTCTATTGGTCGAATAATATAATTGTTCCCTTAGTCAAGGCCAATGGAAACATACCTATATAACTACTATATATATATATACGAATGGAGATAAATCCTCCATCACGAACTACAGACCTATTACTATTTTAAATGCCATAGCCAGGGTATTTGAATCGACTATCGGCTAATATTTACAGTTCAACCAGAACCTAATATTGGATGAAAGGCAGCAAGGTCTTACTACTGGTAGATCAGTATCTACTGACTTATGTGTGTTAACAGTTATATACAGAGGTGTATCAATTCTAAGTTTCAACGTGATGTAATGTACGTAGGCCTTAGCAAGGCATTTGACAGTGTTAACGACGGCATTTTGTTAACCAAATTTTCAATGGTCGGTCTATCACCGAGGTTTGTCTTATGGTTTAAGAGTTATTTGTCTGAAAGAAGGTTCAGTGTAAACCTGGGAAATTTTGTCTTTGATGAAGCTACCACAAATAATGGGATTCCACAAGGTTCTCCCCTAGGGTCTCTCTTGTTTTATATATTTATGAATGATTTCTGCAATAATATTAAAAATTCCAATATTTTTTTATATGCTGATGATTTAAAGATTTTCAGGGAAGTTAGAAACTTTGAAGACAATAGATTATTGCAAAGAAATATTGATGCAATTGACCAATGGTGTCTTAGAAATAATATGTAAATTAGATACGCCAAAACTAAGTTCATGAGTTTGAATAACAAAACACAGTACAGTAGAATCTATGCAGTGTGACACATATGGGACCGGGCCTTGTCGTGTTATAGAGATCCGTGTCGAACTGGCGAGGTGTCGAATTACATACATTGTACTGTCTTATGGGAGTCCATACAACGTGCATAATGCAGAAATATAGGCATAACTTTCGACTCCAAATTAAATTTTAATTCTCATACTGATGTGCTTATTGCGGAATGTCGAAAACTAATTGGGTTTATTTTAGCCAATGGTATGATTTTAATTAAACAAATACATTCTTAAGTTTATACAAATTGTTGGTAAGGTCCAAATTAGAATATGCTTCCAATGTTTGAAATGACTTATCTCAAACTTCAAATAATAGTCTCGAAGGTGTACAAAGGTGCTTCCTTATATTATTAGATACCAAATTCAATTTACCGTATTAATCTTTTAATTGTCACTTTTGATATAGCTTTCCTTAGCTTGATTCGTTAGAGTTTAACAAGGAAAAATCTTGATTCCAAATTTCTATCAAAAATTTTATCGAATGAAATACATTGTACCATTGATAAACTGAACTTTGTGTTACCAGTGTACCAAATGAGATATCACTACTACCTGACTGCATCTGGCAGAGGCGGTAATTTGCTCGAGTGCTTGATTTGTAATAGAGGCTAAGTAATACTTTTAACTTTTCTAGTTCTTTTAATTTGCTGTGCTCTTTTTGTGTAATTATTTCCATTGAATTGAATCTAATTATATTTTTGGCGTTTAGTCATCTAAGGCTCAGGCCGGGTTAGGAGAGGGAAGAGGATTCACGAAGGTGTCGGCCAGGGCCTATGTTGAAGGTGCCATCTCGCCATTTGCCTGGTGTGACTGAGGAAAGCCTCAGTCAGGATGGTCGGCCGTTGGTATCGAACCCACGATCTCCCGAAAGCTATGTTAACGTTCTACAACTGAGCTGCTGCGGCTCGGTATATTTATTTCCATGTATCAAGTTATATACGAATAATTTTGCCTCATGACTGGTGCTATCTTGGCTTTGTAGCTGTTTGTAGCACTTTAATAAAGCACATTATAATATTATTATTATTACCTGATCCTACGGGATGAATTCGTCCACAGGCTGCTCCAAGATCCTTATTTTTCGCCATGAGATCGAGTAACTTGCGCACAGCGTCTGGTTGGAAGTCAATGTCTCCGTCTAATGCGAGGATGTAAGTGTTTTCTGCAATGACATGCTTTCTGTTGATGTGCATATTTCTATCCATGAGGCGATAACCCAGCAAGTAATACATGTACATGCACTGCAAAGAAAATACAATTTCTTTTACATTTAAATAAAAAAAAATCATCTTGTACTACTCAAATGTGTCATACTGTCCATCACCCCTTTTGGTATGTTTCTTCACTTTCATGTATTATTTGGACACTGTTTTATATATACTTTTTTGTACACTTGTATTACATAACGTATAGGATCTAACGTCAGAAGTTGCCTTTTTAAAGATATTTTCGATATTTCAAAAAACGTTGACGAAGTAACGACAGGCTTACTCTAGCGTACAGTAAGAACAAAGGAGAATCGAACGTGGTTGTAAATGTGAACACAAATCATTAAAATATGAATCAACTTCGTTTCTTCGAAAGGTTATCCAAGTAATAACATCATTTATCAAGAAGGAGCTCCGTTTGCAGAATTTTCTTCTATATGCTTCTACTTCTATGCGACTATAAATGCACGGTTATCGTTTTAATGTATTAATTCCACTCGTTCATCTGTTTGAAGATAACTACTTATAAGATACTAGCTGATTTACCCGCCCGTTGGTGCGGGATGAATAAAACATTGTCCTCCCATGTCGATGGCTTCTGAACTTCGACTTAAACGGCATCGGGAGTGTTACTATTCATCTCGTCGACCCTGAAAACTATGGATTCGACACTAATATCAGTCGTTTTTAATTATTTTTACATGTCACCCCTTCCCACCCCCGCCCCTCCATGGGATATTAGGGGTTTGTTACCTAAGATAGCCGTTGTTAATAAATTGATAGTCATGCGAAATTTGATAGTTAACCCGGCGAACAACATTGAAGTGTGGGTTCCCGCGTGCTTTCCTTTTAAATGTTCCATTGTTGTTACCACTGCCATTGGAATCAATGGACAATTAGATGGTCGATTACCTCTGAAGATAATAATTTTAGAATCAAAGTGATATGATTACTTCCCAGTTCGGTCAGGTGTCTGATCATGTGCGAACATTCATTTCAATCGGTCAAGCACTTTCTGTGTGATGCTCATGCACACGTAATCAGTCTCAATTTTATAGAGCTATAGAGCTTTGCACGTATGTAGTCAACATTTTACCATGCAGCCGCAATTAATTGGCTTAGCGTTCGGAAGGGCCTGGGAACGATCCCAGCGGCCTATCAACCCCGCTTAGATTTCTCCATGGTTTTTCCTCAATAGCACCAGGCAAATGTTGAGATGGTACCTACTAACTATAGGACCTGGCCGACTACCTTCCATCATCCTCTTCCTCCACCCTATGGCCTGAACCTGAGATGCTTAAAGACCATAAATAAATTCAACTTCAGCATTTCTATCTCTGCTCCAACTAGATCGGATTTACTGCACTAGAACATACCGGATCTCAAATTTGGTTTATACGAACAGATTGTCTCGACTACTTTATCGTGCGAGAGGTAGCCATGTCTCTTTGAACGAATTTCAAGAGGTCAAAGCTGATTCGTTTTGAGTGCCCAACAAATTTAACTTTGAACAGACTTCACACAAATGTTTGCGAGCACTTTCAAATCGTTCGGGATTCCCAATGTATTAAAGAGCGATTTTGTTATCCTTTCAGAGGAATAAAAAAAAAGTTGGTGGGTCTTGGGATGGAACCCTGCACGTCTTAGTGATATCTTATTGTTTAACACAATTGAGTACTGAAGAAAACAAAATTCTTCACTTTTCTCCTATATCTTGAAGAATTTCGATACGGAAATATGTGAGGCTGGGTATTTAGGGAATATGTTGATCAGCATGTGCACGGAAAGTATTTAAAAAGTAATTTAGAACTTAAGTTTCCAAGATGAGTTCCCAACTAATATTCAGAGAGATATGACAAACAGCTGACACCACTTTTGTATACATGTCTTTCGTTACTTAAACTCACAAGAAATAATATTTTAGAAAAAAAATACACAAAAATGTAAACTGAAAGTATTTTTTTACAGTGTGACGTAGAGAATAACGTAAAGAATATTGGATTGGTGCGAATGAAATTTCCGCCTCAGGTGCGTCATGTCCAAAGGGCAAAAAATGAAACTACATTACCTGGGTAATCAACGTAGTCGCCGTCACTTAGTGCGAGAGAGATCGGGGGGGGGGAGGAGAATACGGTGGATAAAGAAAGATTCCATACTGCAATTCATGGATAGCCTGCACCGCACCCTGCACGACATGTTGGCAGGCATTGTCATGTAGCATGAGGACACCATATCTGTTGATCATTCCTGGATGCTTGCCGCCAAGTTTTCGGTGCATTTCATGGAGTTAAGCACTGTAACGATCTGCAGTGATGGTTTCACCTCGCCTGAGAAAGACATAGTGGAGCATTCTCACAATAGACCACCATGCCATCAACAACAGCTTTGTTGGTGGAGAGGTGGTTTATGACACCGTCCTAGACATTGATCACGATCCAACCATTGTCCTGACGGTATACGATTATCATAGCAGATCTATATTTCATCTAAAGTGACAGTCCGATGAAGTAAACCTTCCCGCTTATTTTTTACACTTAGATAACATGGGCGAAACATCGATATTATATTTCAGAGCTACATCAAAAATCGTACAGATTATTACTAACATAAGTATAAATAACCTTAAGAAGAAAGTTTTGTAGGGGAGCATGAAAACTGGGGTTTACATAAATACTGAAATTTTATCACGAAAACCATGATTCAGGTTATGATTAGATAAGAGCTTTCGTTTTTTGAAAAACCGAAAACGGGAAAATGATGAATTTGTAACGATCTCAAGCTGCACAATACCTGTGCAATTTTTAATGCTTCTTTGGAAATAAAACTATTTTTTTTTTCAAACACGAAATATCCAACAAAAATTGGATAACAATGCTAATAAGTCCTTTGCTACTTGCGTTGCTCATGCAAATTGCGAACGGACCCCGGAGATATAAGAGGAGAAAATTTGATCTACAAAAACCAGACAAGTCTAGTATGTTCAGGAGGTTTCTTTTTGGACATCTGTCTTTTTAAATAAACTGTTCATATTATGGTAGCTCTAGGTTGGGACATCAATACAGTTGCAATATCTTTAAATTAATAATAATAATAAAAAAATATGCTAAAACTGTCTGAGTGCCCCTACCGGTATGTAATATATTGTTTTTCTAGTTGCTTACCTGACTCCATCGCTTCTTTTTCCTTATCTTGGACTGATCTTTCAAGTGCGCGACTATTTTAGTTTTACCAGGTAGTGCCCACACTAGGCGTCCTCCGTAGGGAGTTGGATACTTCGTTGGTGGTCGAACTTTGATTTGTTCTTTATAATACTTCTTAACAGCTTCGTCCACTGTTTCCACCAGTTGTCTCACGAAAGAGTTTATAACACTTTCATCATTGTCGTCCAATTCGAAGGCATCATCAAAGAATATATGTGCTACGAAGAAAAAGGATAAAATATTTCACTTTAACTCAAAATTATTTCATATTCGTATCCACTGATGAACTGAAAATACATACCCTAGATATGTTAAGAGTCCACAATTTTAAAATCAAGATGGCACAAGACTTTTAAAACGATTTGTTATTTAGTTCTTCAATTAGTTTAGATCAATCATCCGCTTTGTGATGTCATTCTTTTATTGGTTACATAAGTAGGAAAGTAGACAAGCACTACGGAGCAGAACAAGCGGATCAACATTGCCTTTCCCCTTTGCTCTCACTGTTTCCTTTGAGAGGGCAAATCTGCTCCAACGTCATGTACGGAGCAGTTGGAAATAATCTAATACGGTTTACATATTTAACATAATCATCACATTCATTACGATATTTGTTCCGATGAGAAAAAAAGACGATGAATTGATTCCTGAAACATTTTCTAGAAACCGAACCAATCTCAAACAGTTGCTGTCCCTTCTTGACTCATTGCATAGGGATGTTTCACTATATATATTTTTTAAGGGCCTGAGCCCGGTTGGCAAAGGCTACTATGGATTTGCTTCAAAAGTTTGGCTCATAAATGTTTGAACACGCTCCTACAACCCGGACTTGAGCTCCTTGGCTTCCTTTCTTCAGTCTCCTAAAAAATTCATCTCAAGAGACGCCAACGTGCCGCTTTCTACTGGGCTGAGAGATGAGAACAGTCGTCAGAGACTAGGTCGATTCCCAGAGCAAGTACTGCCTCGAGGGACCTATTCATTACCTTGTTTCTCAGTGGGACAAATATCTTAATAAGGGTGACTATTACGTTTAAGTATCTAAATGATACATATTATTTTTCAATAAAAGATAACCATTTGATAGCCCTGTATATGAGTACAAGTTTAAAGACAGCTGTATATTCAAAGTGGGTTCTGTCTCTATACCATTGTGTATAACTAGCTCAAAATTTCTGTCATGGTTATATCTTTTAGTATTACTAACAATACGAGAAATTCTTTGAGTATTTTTCATACAAATTTTGGCGATAATTGTTTGTTAAAATAAGTAACTTTTTACATTACGATAACATTGTTTATGTGTTTTGTGTTTTCTCTCCGATATTTTTGTGATATTATGTTTCTTCTAGTTTATCATATTGTTCCACGAATCAGTATATTGCAGTGTCGACTTAAAAAATAACTAGGTTTCGTGATATCTCATGTACCGATATCTGCCAAAGTTTGCATAACTATGCGAAGGGTTTCCAATAGTTATTTCGTTACTTTCTGCGCACTTTAAATATACGGTACTGATATTTGCTACATTATTTTTGAATCCCTTTCTTCACCCGTGTTCAGTTCGACAGGTTGTAATTTAAATTTGACATTATTAATAAGTTTTCTGGAAGTAAAAATGTAGAAAGCTACTTACTCTCATATTCATAATAATCCTCATCTACAATGCCAAGCAACTTTTGAGCTATTCTGCGAGCTGATTGGTCTTCATCCATCCTCAAAACAGATTTCAGTATCTCCATCATTTCGTCTTTTGTTTCGTGCCACATAGTAGCGCATGCGTAAATCTTGGGAACGTAATCCTTCTTTTTTACCTGACTTGGGTCTTTCAAATTTGATTTGGATGCAAGAGAAATGTTGTCCAAGTAATCATCTCTTTTATCTATTCCGTCCAGGTCCAAATCCTTCAACAGAAAGAAAATAATGTTATTAAGTTCTATTTGTAGCCAAAATGTCGACATTTTTCTTCAACAGGAATGTTATATTTACGGCTATGATGACTAGTGTTGAACTTGAAAAGTTTTGTGATTTAAAAACTTAATTTTTGTTTACTATCGAACTCAGATGACCCCTTTTGAATTTGGAAAAATGACTTTCAGTTGATCTACAGGCTTCTTGACTGCATCATTTGACTTCCTTCCCTCCAGCAAAACTTCGAATTTATTAACATTTCATTAGTATGACCTAGAACTATATTCTTAGAAACAGACAGATACACCCACAAATAGATAAACCCACTCACAGACAGAATAGGGACTAATACATTTGTATTAGAAAATTTTGGTCAATCCGACGACAATGTACTGAAGAGCGTGTATTGACTAGAGTTAATTCTTAGAATGGAGAGACCTAACCGAACGGAAAGGACCTGCCAGATTTAGAGACGCTAGATCTAAAACGTGACAAATCGAGGGTGACCTCTAAAACAAAACATAAATGGTACCGGTACCGTTAACAGGTCATCAGGAGATCATATATCCTTTCGTTTCTTTTACTTAAAGGTCTTCCGTGTTCTTTAAAGCTTACGTAGTACAAGTGTGTTTGTCTCCCCTGGTTTTTCAATGGGAGAGATGGGGTCAGCATATTCCACATGTGTTGGTTTTGGCACATGTTGTACGGTCGGATATCTTTCCTGACACCAACCCATACCAGCAATCCGGGTATGGGCAATCGAAACGTTACTATGAAATGGAGTTCCCACCGGGAATCGAACCCGGGACCCATCGCACCGAAGAAGAGAGCGGTAACTAGATGACTACACAGGATCTCAAAGTTTACAAGTGAAGAAAAGTAAGTTAATAAGATACAAAGTACTTACATCCACGGTAACCTCCGCCTCATCACCTTTCCGTCTGTTCATTCCAAGCGATTGGTCTATGAAGAAGGCACTGTACATAGGGACGACGTACAGCGTTTCAGTGGATGCCAAACGCTCACACTTTGGAGCCCAGATGTGTCTTGTTATCCAAAGTTGAGAAAGGAGCCAGAACAGCCAGACCCATGAATACTAAAAGAGAAGATGTATGCATTAATTTAAGTAAAAACAGTTTGTATTAATGTTTATTGACAGTTTCAAATAATAATGATTATGATAACTCTTAGATTTTCAATCTAATCGATGGACTGTCACCATCAATCAGAACCTTGATTCCATTCATCTGTATACACTACCTTTTCACTCGTCTTGTGTTTGTCAAAAGTGCAAATTCTGAGATATAATTTCACCTAATTCCTTTCTATGGTTATGTAATATTACAAACACGTAATGTAATTTTAATTATCATATGCCTATTCTTGAAAGTATGCAATGTGATCTACAATTTCGCCAAAAGTCTCTTACATTTCTACTAGCTTCACAAATATGGAGCTCTAAAAGTTTAAATACCAACTCGATGTATTTTATTCAGTAAACTATATACAAATTATAGCGTACAAAGATTCCAAGGAACAGTTCTATTTTTTTATAATAGTTGAAGGAATGGAAACCAAACGTTTTATTATGTGTTAGGCAGGAAGAGAAACTAACCATAATTTCAATTCTTTTGAATTCGGTCATCTGAAACACACTCTTGAAATGGGGGTGCGGTCATGTGATACGTAAATCTGGACTGAAATTGCATCAGAAAGACATTGGTAGAAGTAACTTTGACATATTTTTACTTTTGTAGGAGAACATTCAGCACATACTGTAAACCTCTTTTTATAGCAAATATCGTACTAATTTCAAACTATAAATGTCGCCTCCAGAAGGCAAGGAATGACATTAACGAATAAAAAATATGCGGGGTAAATTTTTATATATATAACCCGTAATATATGTGACAAAAAAATGTATCTTGTGGATGGTGTAACGACCCATTTTCGCTTGGTCGCAAAATATCTTACCCTCTCCCTTTTTTGTGTGTGTCTTCCTTTTCTTTTTTGCTCGTGCTTTGTCGACGATATTTTTCGTCATCGGCTTTCTTCTAAGAGTTTTATTTGTCCAGATGACAATGAAGATTAGCCATTCATTTCTTCTCTTTCATTGTTATGTTGGTGGTGTTTTATCTTTATTGCATCTTCACTTTATTACTTAATATTTCTTTGCATATTTTATTTCATTATTCTCATCAACAATTTTTCTTTTGTTTAAAATCGTCCAAAAAAAATAAAAGATCTGATTTGATTATTGATTTATTTTCGTTGAAATCTTGGTGGTAAGCCACACACCCCTTTCCGATCTTCCTTCTGTTTTAATTCTCTTCTCTCATTGGCTGAGGTCAGTCCGGAGTTCGATCATTGCTGCCCACGTTGAATAGCTTTACAACAAGCTGGCTGCTCTTGAAATTGCTAATATGTCATGTAAGAATGTTAATGCAGTTTATTATCTATACAAATATAAATATAAATGCAGCCTCTTCACAAGGGAATAATTTGTAGTAGCAGTTCCTGCATTCCGAAGAAGTCATGCTGAGATATCGTTACCGCAGTAGACGGTCTTAAGTTTCCATATTGTCCCCATCTACAGAGAAGTGACCTTGAAGCATCTTTTGGCGATTTGTGTGTGTGAAGTGGTTTTCAAGTATATATGTGGTGTGCAGTGGTTTTCTTTCGTTTTCTAAATAAAAAATAAATATATATTATTTATGGTGCTAAGCCCCTTTCTTCTGTGTGTGAAAGTGATTTAGTGAAATTTTCAGCATGTCAGTGGTTGGTGGTTTTACTAGTGGAAGTATGTTTGAAGTGGTCATGTCAGCCTAAATTGGTAGGCGCCCGGGTTGGTTTTCTGTCAGGTAATGTATGCTTAATGACTTAAAAATCCTTTTTTTCTCTCCCAGAAACCCAAGTCTGTTTCACCTACGTTCAGATAGCTAAATTTCAGCACGTTAGATTCCGGTTCGTATACGTTGAATATTTTACATTCCACTATAGTTGATGCTACATTTCAGAATGCACGTTATTTTTCCATAACAGCATTTTCGTTTGCTCTTTTCGAAACTGGTATGTTTTAAATTGCACGAAATTTCTACAGCATGTCCGTTTTTGTCAGACGTAAGATTTAACGATTCTCTATATTTTATTTCGGTAAACAGCAAAGTTCAAAGCTTCGTCGTTGCGCTAGCAACCGTAAGCCATTCTTGTTCATAGAAATTCGTGTTGTGAATTAATACCTAACCCAAAGATAGTATAGCAAGATTGTATTCTAGCAAGAATGTTATCTAGTGCGCGGCTGTGTTGAGCCTTGTACTATTTTAGGGGACTAGTTGCGTTAGGTCACTAAAATACCTTTTGCGTTCTGCTTTCCTGTGGGATGTTCTTGCCTGCGTTTCCCCCCATCCCTTTTCGGGGTCTGTTCCTTCGTGTTTTAGCCTTCTGCTTTTTGATAACTTTCTACGTTTGGGCATTTCTTTCAGGTTTCTTCCATGCATGTTTCGTGGTCTAGACTAGTGTGTGTTCTGTCTTCGATGTGGCTGAAGCAGGGTGCTGATGGGTAGGTACCCTCCCTGCCTTCAGGTCCGATAGCGGTTTTCTTTCGTTATGTGCCCGCTCCTGTGGCGTAATGTCAGCTTGTCTCCAGGGTAGGTTTGACCACGTTGAGTTTGGGTAAGCCCCCTTTTTGCAACAGGGTGCCGCAGGCCCCTGGTTTGCTGATGAGTCTACCTACTTTTGTTTGTTGGAGGATCCCCTGGGATATTACAGTGGACACAATAAAGTCCAAGGTTTCTTTGTGGGAAATATGATAGCTTTGTGTTATAAATATTTCGGGTTATATCTAAAATATTACCTCGAACATTTTTTATTCGTCAATGTCACTTGTATCCTTTGGCTTCTGGAGTCCTCATATATAATTTTAAATATATTTCACTGCTTTTCTTTCAAATAAAATAATCAATCAACAGTAGAAATTTTTTATTTTTCAGATTTTCTTTACTAATTGATTATTTTAGCTTTTTATTGTTTACTATTGACCTCAAGCGCTTTTAAAATTAAGTATGGTCTCAGGTAGATAGTATGAATTATACAGA